>CATIWQ010754277.1:0-24684 GCA_949673415.1 Euphorbia schlechtendalii | reverse complement strand
CTCAAATTCACATGACATAGGTGGAAAAATTTACCACATCATACCTAGCTTAGCAAGTATATCATTTTTAATCTTGATTTTTTAACCTAGTTTATTTCAAATGGATTGACAAACAAGAAATTTATATCTTCATGACATTCTGACCCTTCATAATGCAACCATAATGCATGCACATCATGCATCTATATGTCTAGTCCATCATACAATCACGCATCACGTATCCGACATGCATGATCTCATGAATGGCTTGCTCATCACCTCCTCCAGATTTTCCCAATCACGGTTTGGTAGGAAGGAGGAATGTTATGTCCAGCTACCTCCATAAAGTATCAATGGTGAAATGATCACTATCTTGATTGACCTCGATAACAATGAGATTCTCTGAGATTGTAGGAAATATCTGGCCCCCATAAAATTTTAACAGACTATCAGTCTTCGAGGAGACTTTTACCAGCATCACATGCTAACTTGTCAATTGGAGATCTTACTAGAAACCACGTAACTATCTATCAATATAGCACAGAACACAACTAGACTCAATATAAGCCATTCACCCAGAATCTGAGATAGTTTGGGTAGTCTCAACCATGATAAAACTTTTTGGGAAAACGATTAGTCAGGGTTAGTGCAAGCCAGTGCTTTCCGATCCACAAAGCCTCGAATTCAGTTTGGTCAGTTAGCAGTTGGTTAGCCCGAAGGAGTTTCAAGAAGCCAAAATTTTCCCAGACTCAAGGTGTACTACCTCCGTTCAACTCAGACTTGAACTTTACAGCCCAAATCACTCAACATTCAATAGTGACGCTGGCTCTGTCAATGGCAAACTTTGTAATCACTTTTCGAGGAAATACTTACCTCTAAGAATGGCTCAACCTGAGTATCACTACAGTCACTCATTTGCAATTAGGGTTTCAACAAGGAACTAAATGAGTGGGTCCTCAACACTTGATGCCCATCATGATAGCAGCTCTCAACCACACACAACAACCAAGTTCCTAACTTTTGACAGAATTACTACCCTACTCCATTGGTAGGGCATGATGATGAATGGCTTCCCAAGAATTTTTATGATGACGAAGCTAATGGATCATAAGGTAGAAGGAGACCCCTAGTCACATCTGATCCACTATCAGACTATGTTGTTCACTCGAGAACTTTGAGTCAAACTAGGTAACTCATAACTGATTAAATTAGATTCAGCTTGCTCAGAATTATCAAGCTGTGATTCAGAAATCCTAGACTTGGTTGGGGTAGGATCAATCAACTCGCAATATTTGAGAATCCTAAAATCTTCATCAAGAATTTGATCGATAGAACAAAGAGGAAGCTTGCATCTTCTTTCATGATTCTAGAAACCTCATATCTTTAGAAGATTATGTCAGCGGTAAAGACAAGTCAAGAGTACGGCACGTGGCAACATCGGTATAGGAAGATGCAGTAGAAAAGTCAATTCCAAATACAACTCGATGGGGAATCTTTTTTATGATCTTCATATACATGTCATGCATATATCATATCATGCTCATGCCATACGCATACATAGCATACATATCACATGTTTGACATGCACACATAACATGGTGTTATTTATATATCTTATGCATTTGGCCACAACCATTAATTTCGTGCAGGATTACATACAACAAGGTTTGATTTCTTATTTCTTTTGCACACACTCACAATTTATGTTTTCCATTACTTTCATTCTTTTTGTATGCCCATGGAACACATCGAGGAATAAGATAGGGTCATAAGCATCACAATCTTTGGTATCTAACTGTAATAGATACCTCTTGAAACCATCCCATTCTCATTCATCCCTTCCATGCAACTTGATGTCACATCGACAGTACAAATATGACCATATCATCCCTTGAATCATACCCTTCAATTGAATATCCATACATGATCATCACAACGGTACCACATAGGGTTGTGTAACTCTACACAACCTTACTCATGATATATTTTTCAAACACCCTCAATCGTCATACACTAAAATGTGTAACACACTCATTTTATCTCAACTCCAAATCCACTTCAATGTCTCCTTGACATCATAGCATCTAGTCTGTACATATGGCATACATGATCATGTCAAAAGCTCTCATCTCATCATTCACTGTGATATCCCTCCAACATCACAACCTCTTGTCCGTGCATATGGCATACGTGACCATTTCATGCATCTCATGCATACATGTGTTCCATGGGTATCCCTCAGGATTCATTATTTTACATTATTTCAATTACTAACTCTGTTTGTTCTTTTAAACACTGCACACACAGTCTTTACTTTTTGTTTAACATAAACATTAATCCCTTGTTTTGCAGCCATTGCCTTACCTTGCATGCACATTATACATATTTATGGTTATGTGTTTAATCTAACGATACCATACATCACATGCATGAAATAAATTCTTCTAGGTTTCGATGAGAAGGATAAAAAATCTCACCAGCAACGGAATGACTACCTCGTTTAACCACCTGGGTTTGGGTTAAAAGTTCCAAATACCTCGAATTAAGTCTGGGTTCAGTCAAATCTAGCTCTGAGGATAGATTTGGAGGAGTCAAAGCAAACAACATCAATTCTTTCATCTGAACAAAGACCCTCCATTCAGAATACAAAGTTGTCCAATCATCATATCCCAATAAAGTCATTCTCAATTCCCAAAGGAGACCATCATTCTACGGGAGATTTATCTTTTGAGCTCACATTTTTGCATATATATATATATATATATATATAATATAAATTAAAGAATTGGCCTCTCAGGTTAACAAGACAATCAATTTATCATGTTTATGTTGCTTGAGTTTTGCTTGAGAACTCTATGCGTTCATTTTAACATACACATGTTGTTTTTAGTGCACATGTTACATCATTGCATGAGATTAACTTGGGTACCACCGAGAAAAACTTCAAGTGGTAACCATTCATGCGACTTAGACCTCTATGAGAGAAAATGACAGAATAAAAACAACGAAGCCAGTGGTAACATTCACTATCCTCCACAACAGCAATCACATCTTCTAAAAAAGCCTTGCCATCTCAAAGCTTATAAACAAAGATGATGTTTCCACATAAAGATCCTATTCAACGAAGGGGTCATCACAAAGTGAAAAGAATTCTTAGTTCTCAAAATGCTTACAATTAAAAGCTGGGATAAAATTGAAAGCTGGGACAAAGTTCCAGAAGCATCTCTGTCACAAGAAAGCAAAAGCTTTTACAAAAGATGAAGCTCACAACTACAAGGCCAAGCATATTAATGACTCTTAAATGTTCTTAATTGATATGTATTGAGAAACACAGCTCGTTGAACTGAAAATAGCAAGGTTCAGGCAAAAATTATAGCATCAGTGAGGCGCTAGCTATAAAACCCTCACGGGATAGTTAGCAATAGAGATCAAGGTCCTAAGTGTTTACAAACGGTGGTACCCAATTTAAGTTCATCAATGAAATTAACATTTACACTAAATCATATGTTGTGCATTACAATGATTCCATTCATGTCCACCAGTCAAAATGGCAAGTAGATAAACATCATACTTGTATACTTGAAAACCTGAAAGGACAATCCAAGGCAAGGTTCGATAGATTGAAAACCCATAAGGGCTGTCTATTAGAACCAAAGAAATATCAAATTCATCATCTTCATCTAGGAATAGAAAAAGACATCATCCATTGTAGAACCAAGGACGAGTATCATCTAGTTTCCTTCCCAACATGGATCATAACGATAAGAAGTAACCTACAATGCTTTAAAGCTCGATAAACAGTATCAATTCTCACAATCAACTTTGGGGTTTATATTAATGACACAAATCAAAATCCATGTAACCATCATTATACCATATGGGGAAAGATGCAATTGTCAAGAAATGTTTGACTCATCTAAATCTACTAAAGACTACATTCATGCCTCAAACCTGACTCTGACCCAACCACATAATTGAACTTCGACTCGAACCCATGACCCTCATCATTCCAAAGGAGGCCGTTATCCATAACTCAAGTTAACCTATTCGATATGGGGCATCAGCTAGATAGCCTTACCCAATGTCAAAGAAAGGTTGCATTCACATGCATTTTTTATGTACATATCATATTTGCACATGTAAATCTTGTTTTGTTGGAAAATCCAACAATCCTTGTGACATGGCTAGGGGCAAAACCCTAATTTTCCTGACTTATTACAGTCAATGGAACTATTACGGTCTGCATCTTTTAACAGACCTATTATGGTTCGCATCTTTCATGGACCTATTATGGTCCGCATCTTTCATGGATTTATTACGGTCCTCGTATCAAGGAAAAAAATTTATTTCATTAAAAATGGTAATGTTCCCGAATATATTTCAATAAATTTTACATTCTATAGTTTAACTATATTATTTAAGATTTATTTATCAAAATTCGAATCATTTTCAGAAATTATTAATTTTATTATGATTTTTTAAAGGTCACAATCACGTTTTATTTGAAAAAAAAAAAATTTGTACTTCTTAAAAAACTCTAAAATTTAACACTAAGGTGTATTGTATTATTGTTAATTACGTTTCAAAATTTCAATTCAAAATGGACAAAATTATCTCTTTTTATAACATAATTTCAAATTGAAAATCATGTTTTTGTTAACTTTTGAAACCACAAACATCATTTTGAAAAAAATATCCCACAATGACTTAATTATTTAGGAACAGCAATTTCTTTTGAAATTAAAATCTGGACCTTTTATTCGTCATCCTTTTTACACTTATTGTCTTCCATGATGACAAAATTATCCTTATGATCAAAAAAATAATACTCTATTCATATTCTAAAATTATGAATATATCCTTATAAATAAAAAATATAAATAAATAACATATTTAATTTAAATAACATATGAATATTTAATATCTTTTACGAATTAGATTAAGAAAATAGTACAAATTTGAATAAACAAAATAAGTAGAAATTCTAAAACAAAACTAGCGGCTACAAGTTCATAATCAATTTTTATTTGATATACACTCAATTTAGTGTTGGAAAGCTCAATCTTCATTAATGGATTTATAGTCTTTGATGCTCTCTTCAAAATCTGCATTTTGAGTCCATTAGTCTAATTTAATTGCGATGAAAATTTATTTCATAACCTTTGTGATCACATTGAAGTCTATTACTCCCTCATGTTCTTAATATTTATCGTTTTAGAATTTTCATCAAAACTAATAAGACATTCAATGCACTTTAAAATGACTACTTTAACCTTTTTATTTTATAATAAAATTCTCTTTCTTCTTAATTACCAACTTATAAATTCATCTACACATAATATCTTTCCTGATTAATGTAAGGGTAAATTAGGGAAACTTTACTAAAAAATGCATTGATATATTAAAATAACAAATATTAGGAACCAAAATCCAAAATCTAACATGACAAATATTAGGAACCGGAGGGACTACTGAAGGATTTGTAATTAATGTTTTCTCGTCTATTCATGCTAGATACTAAAAAGTTCATTTTTATTAATCCAACCAATCATAGCTTTTTGTTTTATTTTTAACAAATATAAGTTTAGGAAACACAATTATTTGAATAAAATTGATTTAGTTTTTTTATATTTTTTATTAAAAAATTATTTGATGATATATTGTTTTTAATAATTATATATAAATGACGTATAATTAATTTTGGGGGATGTTGTGAAAAATGAGCAATAAATAACATTACTTATTTTATAATAAATAAATATAAATGACATATATAGAATTATGAAAGTGGTAAGTGTAGAAAAGGAGAAGAAAAATATCACCGTCCATTAAAATAATAACAAAAAAATGTATAGATGTTATATATAGAAATTAAAATTAGGAAATTACTATCAATCCATGAAAAGAATGGTTCAAAGAAAGGAACCCATTCTTATAAATTATATGTTGACATTTTTGTAATCGTCCCTTTCTTATTTATATGTTCGTGTTTTTTTCATTTTTAAATAGTTATTTTGCAGTTCAAATTTTCAAAGTTATGGGCCACTTCAATTGGTATGAATTTCCTATTGGTTGATGACATACATTAAATACATATTATTTGGTTTTCTATGGTAAATAATGAAGTAAAATTAAATTTACAACATAAGTTATTATATAAATCATCATATATGACATTCGAATTTTACGTTTCAAAGAGTGCATGCCAAGAGTGTGTAAAATTTATGACATTAATGCTTAATCAAACAGAGTTTTGTGAAATGCGAGACAATAATCTCCTTTAAACATATATAGTCAAAGTCCGGATTTTCCGAGCCAATTACCTTTAATATTAATAATTGCTTAATGCATCATAAGTGCCCCAACTTGATATAAAAAAATCTCATGCCCATGAACTTTGAAAACGTCTCTGCAATTATCTCAACTTTTAAAAAGTGCACCATATAATGTCTTCTGTTTGACGCGGCAGCTGATGTGGCATGTGTTGAAAAAAAGTAAGAGAGTGATGAAAAAATCTAATTTAGGGCGTGTTTCTCAAAACTTCTCATTTTCAACTTTTAACTTAAAAGTGTCTTTTAAGGAGATTTTAACTTATAATTCAGATAATGAAGTGTTTCTGATAACTTTTTTTTAACTTAAAGTTAAAAATAATATAGAAGTTAAAAGTAAGTCAGACTTACTTTTAAAAAAAATCATTTATAAGACATAAGTGACTTTTAGAGAAGTTTTGAGAAATACTTCCTTAATTTCTTCTTCTTCCTTCTTCATCCCCCAACCCAACCCAACCCAACCCTCAACTACCATCACACCAGGTTTTGCCCCGACATCCATTTCATCATCAACCACATCGTAAGTTCGATCAAGAGCATAATACAGATGTTAACCGTATTACCTTTACTGAGATTAAATGGTTGCAATTGAGGGTAATGCTTTAGATTGAACTTCTCCTAACATTTTTTTATTTTCGGTTTTCCTATTATATATTGAAATTGAGGGATTTTTTGGTTAATTGAATTGTTGAACTATTGACTAGTTATGTGAATATTGTGCAAGAAAGAATTCTTTATGGTATTAGGTTAATATTTAGAATTTAATTGCTTGATTGGATTTGCAAAGCAAGAGGAAGGGTTCCTCTGTTCATCACGTCTTCATTTGACCAATTTATTCTCTTATTGTTCAATTATAAATTGAATATGGAGAAAGCCTCAATTTTGCATATAGCTTTGTTTGCCGGTGATGGCGATTTATGGTGATGGCAATATTGAGGGTGATGGCGATTTACGGTAGTCTTTGTCAATGATGGTGAGTTCACCGAGATGATTTTTTAAGTCGGGATTTCAGAGCTCAAAGTTTAGAAATGAAATTGAGACATCGTAGAAGATGGTATTTTTCATAGAATAATAAATTGTAGGGGACTAAAAAATACAATATTCAAGATTTTGTTAGTTAATGCCAAATGTTAATTTGTCATTAGTTTGACTTTTTCAAATATGACATGTGGTAGAAAGTGTGACATACTTCCTTGTCTCAGAGTGATTTAGAGAGACAGAGGAAGTTATGCAGTTCATTTTTTGAAAGTTGAGGTAGTTGTGGGGATGTTTTCAAAGTTCACGGGGCACAAATTTTTTGATACCAAGTTGGGGTACCTTATGATGCATTAACCCTGTATATTCTGAGAGCTTCCACTCAACGCTATACATAGAACTTGTCACATGCTGATTTAAATATCTTGTTATTAATAGAATTCACATGATAAGTAAATATTCAACAAAAGAAGACCCGAGGGACGCTAATGCTCAAGTTAAAACCACTTGTAAGAAAACAAATTTGCTTTTTAGATGAGGATTGTAAATTCTTTTGATAAGATTTTAGTACCTTTAACTTTTATCAACCAGTAAATAGTGTTCTAAATTGAACTAGCACTATTTATAAAGATATTTTTTAGTTTTTTTAGATCATTACATATTTTAAACTGTTTTTTTTCAAATTATTGGTACAAAATAATTTAGTTATATTTTAATTTTGAATGTCTTTTTTTTTTTTTTTTGGTTAATATGTAATTATTTTCACAACAGAATTTATTTCTTCAATCATGGATTTAATGCTACTGATCTCAATCTTGATAGTTTTATCATTGAGTTAAACTTCATAAGTCTTTAGACAAGACACGTGTTAGTCTTTCACTGTAGACACCCGGATATATCTCCTTTAAGCAACAATGATTGATGTTGTGGTGTATGCAGAAGGTCTTATGGTTATAAATCGAAAACGTTAGTTGAGATTAAAGAAAACAAAGATGGTAAAGTTTATTTTTTGTTTTTGTAATTTAGTAAGTCTTGTCACATGGCATGTTTGTCTTGTATAAAAGCAAGTATGTTTTGGATTTGTTGTTTTTTTGTCCGGAGTTTTAACTCCAAATTTATATTTAGAGTAGTTTCTAAAAATGTTACGTCTGTGAATCATGTTGCATAATTGTTAGCTAGAGCAGTTGATTTTTCAACATGTAAGGGGATTTAGCTTAATTTTGTCCACCTTTAATTAGAAGTGTAATTGTCTATGATTTGATAAAATAGAGTTCTTCAATCAAAAATAAAAGTTTCAATCTTAATGGGAATCCCTAATGGGAAATGGAGAAAATTTTTCCCTTGATTCCTTAATGATGATGGAATGTAGAATTAGATTTAAGTTTTGTTTTAAAGTTAACTTCATGTGTTTTAGTTATTTCCACGAATTTTGCCTCACTCGACTTCAATCCTGGATTCACCCTTGCTTTCAACCTTAATCCACCCACATTTTTCATTCATTGTAAAATTTACCCTCACCTCTGGTAAAATATTAGGTGATTCACACACGCTTCGGTTCGAATCCCAATGATTTTAAGATATTTCGAGCGACATGAATAACTTTATAGGTCTCGTTCTTTAATTGGAATGTCTTTTTTATGTGTAACCTATATAAAATAGTCGATTCGGTTTCTTACCTATTCAACTTTTACCTATTTGATGCCCGACATAACCATGACAACTTAACATATCATTGAAGATCAACAAATCTGTGCATAGTCCGCAAAACAAGTTCAGGCTCCAGATGACAATATATATGTTTCACATGTTTGTGTTGCTTTTTACAAAAATTAAATAGATTACACATCAAACAGACAAATATTAAATATGTTAGATATCAAATATAAAAGAGTAAATAAATAAAATTTCAAAGAAAAAGTTTTAGTGCAACTTTCCACCAAAACAAAATACACAAAAATACAGGGTAAATAATTATATTGTCCCAAAATTTTGACTAAATATATTAATAGCTCCCCATGTTTTCAAAAATTTCTTATACCTCTCTATGTTTTATCTTTGTCATACTATAAAATCTCTGCGTCTTATTTTACGTTTTTTTTCTATAAAATTGTTATCATAACAAGTATTTGTTGGTATGTATACTTTTATTTTGTTAATAATATAAGTAGAAAGCATTTTTTTACATTTAATAAGATTTTTTATAACTTTCAACGTATGATTGCACACGATAAAATAACAATAAAAAACTTTTTAGCATCATTTTAATCCTAAGTATTTTAAGATATGATATATAAAACTAATTTTTATTCATAAACATATATTATGCAATGAAATTCAATACAAAAATTGATAATATAAAATAAAAGAAAGTTATAATATTACAAAGATAAAACACAAAAAAAAAATATAAGTAATTTTTCAAAATACACGGGAGGTTATAAATATTTAACCAAAAATATATTTAAGTCAATTTCGTTCGTATTGAAAAACCCACTTATTTCGCATTTAAAATAAAAATCATAATCAGGTGACGTACGGACAGTGATGCAGCAACTGCGTACGCTAAATACGACGTCGTCTTCTGTTTATTTACTAATTTATTACATAATTCCTTCATAAATGGCAAAAAAATGGAATTAGGCGATTAGCTTATTCACACACTCTGCCTTGTTTTCTTCACAAATCTCCCATTGAAAATTTTACCTTAATTTTTCTGTGTTTCGCAATTCCAATTATCGAGGAGCTTTTTTTGAAATCCAAAGGTACTGAATCTTTCTTCTAATTTTAATCTTTGTTTTCTTGAATTCATGCACTTTTACGGGTTCGAAATTGCAATTAAACGAAATAAGCTCATTTTTTAGGGGTAAATTTTCCCGGGAAACAAACAGAGTGCTTAGGGTAAAGAGTCTCTTATTTTTGGATTGAATTTGAGCTTTGAGCTTAATGGTTCGTTTTCCCGGTCTCGGCAGTTACCATTTCGGCTCAATTTGTTGTTAATTTCTTTTATGCCTCTTTTTGTTTGGTTGAATGGATTATTAAGGGCTCAATTACTCCTTTTTCTCTGCCTTAATCTTGTTTATCTAATAGAATGGTTCGCCAATTTTTAATTAATTCGTTTCATTATTATCCTTCCAAACTGAGTTACGAATTTATATTTCCTTATTCAAAGATCGTGTTCTTGTAATTTGGCGAATTCTGATTGTCAAGTATCACAGCTTTTTTCTGTTTGGTTGCTAACAACATTGGAAACTCGAAAATTAATGCAAATTTTAGGGTTCTCTTAATTTATCCAGATATGAAGCAGCAATAGGCCGACGAACTGAAGGCGATCAAAGCCGGATCATTGGTTAGAACTTAATCTGTATCATCTCAAACCTAGTGATGGGATCGAAAATGAGTGTAAATAGTTCGAAGACTGTAACTGCGGAAATTTTCGAGTTATCACAAGGCGAACATTGCAAGAGACAAAGAATGACACCTACTTCATACGAGGAAAACCCAAGATTGATTCCCAGCCTTCCAGATGAGCTATCGATTCAGATCCTCGCGAGAATACCAAGGATTCACTACTTGAAAATGAAGTTAATTTCTCGAGCATGGAAATTTGCCATTGTAAGCACCGAGCTATTCGACGTGAGAAAAGAACTCGGTACAACCGAGGAGTGGCTTTACTTGTTGACCAAGGCAAACAACGAGAGGTTTCTATGGCACGCCCTCGACCCTATGTCTCGAAAATGGCAAAAGTTGCCATTGATGCCAGGTGTCGCCATCGAAGAAGAACCGAGAAAAGGGCTTAGAATGTGGAACATGGTCAAGGGCATAATCGGAAAGAAACTCTCGGGAAATTCGTTGCCCTTTAACGGCTGTGCCGTTGGAGCCATCGACGGTTTTCTATACATATTGGGCGGGTTGAGCAAAGATTCGGCCTCGAGACGCGTTTGGAAGTACGACCCAGTTTTAAACGCGTGGACCGAAACGAGCCCGATGTGTGTCGGTAGAGCGTTTTGCAAAACTGCCGTTTTAAAGAAAAAGCTTTACGTTGTCGGGGGCGTTATGAGGGGCCCCGGCGCCGGGGGGTTGACTTCGCTCCAATCGGCTGAAGTTTTCGACCCGAACTCCAGCTCATGGTCAATTATCCCGAGCATGCCTTTCGTGAAGGCTCAGGTTCTTCCAACCGCCTTTCTGGCGGATTTGCTAAAGCCTATCGCGACGGGAATTACTTCGTATCGGGGGAAGTTGTTCGTGTCCCAGAGCCTTTATTGTTGGCCGTTTTTCGTCGATATCGGGGGAGAGGTTTACGATCCCGAGGCAGATTCGTGGTGCGAGATGCCAGCTGGCATGGCCGACGGGTGGCCAGTGAAACAAGCGGGGACGAAGTTGAGTGTCGCGATAGACGGCGAGTTGTACGCGCTCGAGCCGTCTAGTAATCTCGATAGCGCTAGGATTAAGGTGTATGATCGCGAAAACGATACTTGGAATAGTTTTTTTGGGGAAATTCCGGTTTTCGATTTCGAGAACGCTGAGTCTTCGTATTTGCTCGCGGGTTTAGTGGGGAAGCTTCATGTCGTCACTAAAGATTCGGGCAACAACATTAGGGTTCTTCAGGTGGATGTCGAAAATCGGTTGATCGAGCTGTCTGAACGACGTTGGGAGGTTATCGCCACCTGGAATACTTGTTCAGCCGATCTGGTTAGCTGTCAGACTCTTGATCTTTAGATATATTTTTTTTCACCGTTTTTTATAATTCAGTTTGCTACCTTAATAAAGATAATGCATGTTAAGTGTTTATGTGATTAGGTGACAATTTTACCAAAAAGCAAGAAATTTTACCGGAACATATTTCCCGTTTCTTTAATCTGCGATTCAGTGATCGATTTTTGAATGTTGGTTAGATTTACACATGATCTTTGATTTATTTGCATATGCAAATTCCAGACTTGTAATTTTTGCTGTAATTTCATCATGGAAACTCTGTAGTATTCTTGAAGGAGATTTTCCAGCTGGAACTCTTATTTTACTGATGCGGAAGGAATTTGAAAATATAAAAATAATAGAAAAATATAATTTGATGATGTGAAAGGAATCTTTAGAGTCATCTAGTACTAGGGCTTAGCTTAGGGCAATGCTAAAGTTGGTGAATTTTCTCAAGATTAGGACATAGACCTTGTTTGGTTCTAAGTATTGGTCAACAACACAATGTTCTGGGTTTTTTCCTTGTAGACTGGAGTGTTTTTGTATACTTTTACAAGTCTTCTAATAAGACATTCCTATTTTTTCTATTTTTTTTTTCTTTTTCATAGAAAAATACTGAAAGACTTTAGAACCCATCTACATAATTGCCTCTGTAACTTTACTGTCTGGATAATTTCCAGGCAGGATATGAATTTCAGGACTTACAATTTTTATCTTTTTTCTGTAAAATATGATGCCCCGATAATGAATTGATTTGTAGACGAAAATCAAATATTGACACATTATATCTTACTTAGGGTGATATGATCATACATGCCACGTTAGCGAAAAAAAAGAACGAAAAAGCATTTCGCATTTGCATATGCCTTTAATTTTCTTAAGTAGTTATCCTTTTCAAGTCTCTAGACTTCTTGCTAGGCCGGCGGCCCCCAATGAATCTAACCTGAGCCTACTAAAGCCCAAAATTTTATGAACCGAGCTTGGTCTTTACGCAAATACCAAAAGCCGACTTGACGAATAATAATTTAATTTATTATATATTTATTTGTTATATTTAATAACTATTTAAGATTTTTATACATTTCCAATGTTTTATATTTAATAATCATAACTAAACTAAATATTATAGATTTTAAATAAATAATACAATTAGATGAAAAACTTTGACATGTATATTTTATTGTTTTTTTTCATTTAGCATAATAAAAATTTAAAATAAAAAATATTCATAAACTTGGGCCCGGCTTGGACCGGTCTTGAAAATGACCTTGTAACTCAGCCCGGGTCTGAAGTTCTAAAGTATGGATTTGGGTCGGGCTTTTTAGTCAAAAACCCGATCAAATCCGGAGCAGGTCTAATTGTTGCAACTCGTTAAACATTTAGTTCACACATTTGACTCGTAACAATAATAATAAAAAAAACTACACTAGATTATGGCCAGGTGGCATACCCCGCTCTCTTATTTTGAAATGTTTTGCTGAAAAGATGGGAACTTTCCCTCTAAGAGAAATGTTTTTTGAGCCTCTTTGAAGCTTCAAGAATTGTTTCCCTCCTCCCAAATGCACTGATTCTTATATACTCTTCGCCTCCTGGACCGAATCCCGAACCTGGTACGGTTATTATGTGCGTCTTCTTGAGAATCTCATCGAACACATCCCAAGATTTAGAACCAGGGAAGTGCACCCAAACATATGGGGCATTTATACCTCCATAAGTCCTCAGACCAAGAAAATCAAGACTCTCGAGTAGAATCTTGGCATTTTCCTTGTAGTGGCAGATCTTCGAAGAAACAGCCTGCGAAAAGTTCATAACCAGTGTCGAATTATACGCTCCAATGGAGAAATTTGGAGTAATTTGAGGTAAATACAAGTCGTGTGGAATAAAATTGATGTGTAATGTTCGTTTTCGATCTATTTGACCTTGTTAACTAAGTTTGAGGACCAAAATGACAATTAATACGTCAAAGAGACAGACAAATGGACGTATAGCCAGTTCCCCCGTTTGGTCCCTCTGCTATACATGTTATCCATTTGGTCCTTGTGCTTGGTGAATAGTTACCTTTTTGGTCCTTGTGCTATACAATAGTTACCTATTTGGTCCTTATGGCATGCAATTAGATAACTTTTTGGCCCCTATGGTAAAAAATATTTCAGCAAAATACAACTTAATATTTACTAAAGGTACCAAAAAGGTAATAAATTGAATATCACAGCGTCTAATTGGGTAACATGTATAGCGGAGGGACCAAATGGATAAACCGATCATACCAAAGGGCTCAAAAGGGTGTGTATGCTGACAAATGAAGGTTGAAAAATTAAACCTGAATAATTTTAGCAGATATTTTCAGAATTTGAATTTACCTTGAATCCCTCAGGCGAAAGGCATGCCAATCCCCCAGCCTGAGCTATGTTCGATGCCCCATTGAAGCAAGTGCAAACAATGCGATTGAAGTCATTCAATACAGGAAAACCATTTGCATACAAAAGCTCTTTAGGAATAACGGTCCAACCAAGGCGAATCCCAGTGAAACCAGCAAATTTCGAGAACGATGAAACCTCAATCGCAACCTGGAAAACAAACAATAACAACAAAAATTAGGTCCTTGTGCTAAGCAAAATGTAACCTTTCTGATCCTTGTGTTATACGTTTGTTACTCATTTAGTCCTTGTGGTGTGCAATTAGTTAGACCTACATGGTAAAAACCATTTTAGCAGAAAATCGCATAACATGTACTAAAAGGGACTTAAAAGGTAACAAATTGAATAACAAAGGATCCAATTGGGTAACATGTACAGCAGAGGGACCAAATGGGCAAACTGGCTGTACCAGAGGGCCCAGAAAGGTCTTTATGCCACAAAAAATTAATTTCATTGAGTTTCAATGTCCATTATGTGTCAAGTTAGCAATATGACAAGAATTTGACTCAAAATGCCACTAGATTTTACCTCTTTAGCTCCAGGAATTTCATAGATTGAGCGAGGCGAATCGTCTGTTATATAAACCGAATACGCAGAGTCGTAAATTATAATGGATCCGTTCTCCTTTGCAAATTTAACTAGTTCCTCTAATTGCTGCCTCGTTGATGCGTGCCCCGTTGGATTATTAGGAGAGCAAAAGAAGATTATATCTGTTCTTGAAGTTCTGTTTAAGTCGGGGAAGAAGCTATTCTGTGGGCCGCATTCCATGTATTCAATATTTCGATACATTCGACTTTGTTCTTCGAAATCGCCAGCTTGACCGATTATTACGCTTGAATATATATATGCCTGATTCAGATCAAATTATCAACTCATCAATGCTGATTGTATGATACGAATATTCGTATTACAGATAATAAAAGATATTTCATCTTTAGAAGAATTCTCAGTTTTTTACTGTATTTCATCTTAAACCAAATCTCACCTTAGTACAATCGTCAAGAAATTAAGATGCTAAAAGAGTACTATGGTAAACAAAACAAAATTAAACTTCTAAGGAAGAAAATTCGGGTCATGAAACAGATTACGTTGACAAACCAAAAGGAAATTATACTTGCAACTAGAATTTCTGTATTTATTCAAAATCCTGCAATAGAAAATTGATATACGTGTTAACAATCAAGAATACAATATATGGGGAATGTTAGTCATTATTAGTCTCAAAAAGTAACTATAAGATCTGGACATCTTTCATTACATTGATGGCAAAAGAAGAAACAATCAAGATAACGAGAAAAAAGGGAAAAATCACCGGAAATGATGGATCTTGCACAGCTTTTGTCACATTGGCACCCAAGAGCAGCTGCAAATATGGAAAGACATCAAAATTTAGTGTCTAAGGTAAGCTTTATCGAAACATGCAAGGTTACTGGCAGCTCTACAAACTAAAGAACATAAACCAAAAGATACTGTTTTCTGCTTTGCTTTTGAAGGCAAAATATCGAGAGAAAAAATTGTTGTATTCACCAGCAAAGTTAACTAGTCAGATACCTGAAGGCGACTAATATCGCACTGTGAACCATCTGATACAAAGACTTCTTCATCTTTTATATTCACTTCTTTGTAGAATTTATCTGCTATCGCTTTTCGCAGTTCCTGTTATTTGCAAGAAATAAGCTTAATAATGGATAATAAGGCAAAGGAATGTGGATGGAAATATAACAGGAATATTCTAAAAAAAGACTGATAGCCATTAGAGTTTTCTAACCCTGTTGCCTTGCTCAGCTCCATATCCTCGATAACCTTCTTCTGTCGAAAGAGCGTCTGCATACTACAACAACAGTCATATTATTATTGAATAAGAAAACAACTTGCATTTCAACCACCCAAAGGAAAACTTCGTTCGAATATAAGACTGCTGCAATGAATTATTCAGAATTGACAGGTTAATATAAGAAGATGCATTAAAGGGTTTCCCCATGGGTGATTTGAAACTGAAACTTCCAATCCAGAAATTCCGAAAATGAACGAGGCTTGACACGTGTTAATTGTAAGTAACACAGATTCGACCCTACTTGTCAGATTTGACTTGCAACCAGAAAACTAAATCTAGTAAATGATTTCATCAGAAAATGAAAAAGATAGAATTTCCAATCAATTATGGAAGCTATCAAAGTGGCAGTTATATTTTCAAATATCACAAGTAAATAAGCTCAGTTCCCATGTTGATGATGATAAACTTCATATTGAAAAAAGAAAACGAAACTTAGTTTGAGGATGGAAAAAACAGCAACGGCAGTCAAAATCGAGCATGTGCATATTTGAACTATTAAAATTTGAGAAAGGATAAGCTAAGAAAAGCCTCACAGAACTCAGAATCCTACCAAGTTTTGTTCGATCGACTTTTCTCGTGAAAAAGACACATTTTCAGGGATCCTTTATCTCTTGTATGAATAACTGTAGCATCTCAATGCAATATAGGCAATACGATTATCAAATACAGTCTACTATATTCAACAATTTCCAAATAGACTTCCGATTCATAAAAAACGAACAGAAAATTCTGAAAAACTATGAAGGATGTAAAAGAAATCAACAAAAGTGAATATATTGTTAACAAAACAATGAATATTAGGAAAAGCAATTACTTCGGACATTCTCAGTGCTACAAATTTCGGTATTGGCTCTGTTGTATCACCAATCCCGAGGCTTATCAACTTAGCATCTGGATACTTCTGCATGTGTAAAAGCTCACGCATCGCAATCTGTTAAACAAAGTCAACATCACAATCCTGGTATAAGTAACAAATTCTCAATTAACTGTTCTGTTATTTACGAATTAAAAAGAAGAATGCATGACCTCATAAAACAAATAGTCATTTCGCAGCTTCTCCAAGTTTGCATTACGTGGCACCTTAGTACGAAAAGCTACAAACGAAGTATTAGCAATCGAATAGAGTTAACCAAATACTATAAACCTCAATTATTAAAATTGCACATACCAGCTGCTTCTTTCTTGACGCCCAATCTGTATGACAAAAAGCATTCAAGCAACAAAATACATAAGCACAATGCCAAAGATAAACTGTATTTGCAGAAGGAGAAAACATCAAATTTGATTTAATCAAACAACTACCTTGCTTGAACAGTCAAAGGCCATGCAAAATTTCGAGAAGGCATAGAATTAAATGTCGAAATGTTAAACATTTTAAGTTCAAATGTTAGCTTTTGCTTAAAGAATTTTTCCCTCTGATGTGAGATAAGCAGTGGCAAGCATGCTCACTTAACTACTTCAAGATATATGCATATATAGATAGATGTTTATCAGTTGTCAAAGTCAGAAGCATTTCTTGGCAATGCATGTTATCCAAGAGAATACGTAAAAGCAACCGATTCACATTATGTGTCAATATCTCATTAGGTGACAAAAGTGGTTAGATTGAAGTATCCATGCAAACTAGCTAGTTATAAAATAGCTGAAGGCAATTAGTCTGAGTTCCACATACACCTGCTAGGCACATTTTCTCTATCTATGTCATTGGTGAGATCATTTTGACTTGTAAACTATATGGAAAATCTGATGAAACTTCCTTCCTTCATCTCACTTCCCTTTGTTTTTGATAATAGCAAAGAAAAGTACAGCAGTTCAACATGTGACTAAAGGAGAAATGTGAATAGTATGCATTTACTATAAATACAGCATTAAGAGAACCATTTAATCCCCAAAAGCACGAAATGATAGGTAGTTCCAAGAATTATTCATTAACTACAACAGTTCTCTAAGAATATAATGATCTATTTACTGGAGCGTAACAAAAAGCATTGAAGCAATAAAATACGTAAGAATAAACCAGAAAAGAACTGTGCATGCAGAAGGAAAAAAATTTTCATTTAATCAAACAGTTGCCTAGCTTGGAAAGTCAAATGTTATGAGAAATTTCGAGAAGGCGTAGCGTTAAATTACAAAAGTTTAAACATTTTAAGTTCGATATTTGCTTAACAAAAGGACTCTTTGAGACTTTTTTTTTTTTACTTTAATGTGAGATAAGCAGTGGCAAGAATGATCACTTAACCACATCAAAATATATCCATATTAAAACTGATGCTTGTCACTCAGTAGTCACAGTCTGAAACCTCTATTTGCATTGCATATATAGAGAATACGTAAAAGCAATCGATTCACATGATGTGTCGATATCTCATTAGGTGATATAGTGGTTGGACTGAAGTAAGAATGCAAACAAGTAGTTATAAATTGGCAAAAGACAATTAATCCGAATTCTACATACACCTAATCGGTACTTTCTTTTTCCATGTCATTGGTGTGATCATCTAGACTTGTGTACTATTTAGAAAACTCGATGAAGCTTCCTTCCTTCATATTCTTTTTAAAGTTAGCAAAGAAAAGTATACCAGTTCAACATATGCATTAAATGAGATAAGGGAAAAATATGCATGCATGTAACATGCAGTTCAGTAGTAAAACTATTTGTTATTCCCCATCACTATAACATAGCCTCGCTGTACTTTGCGCTAAACAATAGCTAAAAGAAGGGATGCCAAGAATCAGACAATAGATAGTATATGAGGCTCTAAATACCACGTCAAAGAACAATTTAACCTTCAGCAGCTTGAAATGATAAGTAATGCTCCAAGAATTAATTACTATATCTAACAGTGGCCGAAGAATGTAATGATTATTCATTAGAATCGATTTACTGGCAGTGATTGCGTGGAGAAATTCTTATAACTAGCCTACAGCTTACGTCCTTCTTGAATGCTATAGTAATTTTAAACTCGATGGTAATATGAAACAATACATAGATCACCAAACAAAGGTTAAAAGTCTTATTGAATGTAAAGGGAAAAGGAATATTCCTCTATAACATCTCATCTTCATAGAATTAAAGTATGAAGTTTCCAGTGATAAAAGTCAAACAACAATTTCCACACTCCATTCCAACATGAGCCACCTATTACACACTGACAACTCTAAAAGCTATTAGTCACATCATTGACACTATATATTTAGCGTTTCCGGTATGCATTTCCGATTCGATTTTTCCCATTTTTCGATGAAGGGCTAAAAGTACCAAATCACTTGTGATTTATGAACAACAAATGAGATTCAAGCTGAGCAAGACAAAGGATAAAGAAAGTTTTCAGACCTATTTTCTGTATTAAAAAACTTTGAAAACGACGTGCTATAAGCATGGAAAAGATCAATGTCAACATCATATATAAATTTTATACAATGAGCCAAGTGAAGAATATTTAAAATGAAAAGAAAATCAAACCGTGGTTAGCAGTCAGCAGCCTCATTTAATTTCCCATTGCCCAGCATCAGAAACATGTGAAAAGAGAGGAGAAAAAGAATTACACAAGAGAACAAAGACCTGTAAATTAAAATTCCATTAAAAAGAAACTTGTATGACCTTTGACATTTGCACTGGGTCAAAATTCAGAGGTTCAATGAACGCATAATAAACTAATTAATTTTCTTTGAAATTTAGAAGACAGAAAAGGAAGTCTAGATGGTTCATACCTAACTTCATAGAAACTGCAAGCAAAAATCCAAAAATCGAAAAAACAAAAGAGTAGAAATTAGAGTAGAAGAAGGAATTAACAATACAAAGGTACCTTGTTTGTTAACAGCTAAGCCGGAAGAAGGAAAGAAAGATGAAGATTGATCAGTCAAATACGCCATTTTCTTCACTTTCCCAGTGAATATAAAAGAAAGGGACCTTTTCTTAACACTATTCTACCTACGACTACAAAGGGTTTGTCTTGGAGGAAGTTTTTGAAGGACGGTAAAAGAATGGAAATTAAAATGGGAAATTGTAAAAAATGTTGGGTTGTGAAATTTATTTTTAAAAATACCCTTTAACTTATGTTTTTTTCATTGTATAACCATTTTTAACTTTTAATTTTCTCTCTATACGTTTTATATATACACTGTTTTATTAAGTTTCAGTTTTCTCTTTTTTTTTGTATCTCGTGTTTCTCTCCACTAAATCCTCTTTCACTTCTTTTGTTTTCTCTCCGTTTTTCTCTAGATCGAAGTTTTTCCAAGTATCCTATCTTCAATTATTAGATTTTTTACATAATTCCAGTGTTATATATCTTTTTTTTCAATTTTGAATTCCGTTTCTTAGATTTTCCTTCCTTTTATCTCTCTGTATCATGGATCTAGTTCCTGTTTTGTTGATTGTTTTGGAACTTGGAGTGACGATCATAAATTCGTTAATTATAAAGTTGTTGGAGTTTCAATTTCGAATTCTTTTCGTTTTGATGATTTTAAAAAACTTCTGTTTGAAAGCTTGATGATAGATGATCGAGTTGAAGATTTGAAAATTGAATTTCAAGTTTCTGCTTCAGATCCTTCCATGGAGATCAATAGTGACTTTTTTTTACGTTCTTCGTTTCATGTAAAGCAAGGACTGTTAATTTGACTGATTATCCTTTGTTTATCAGTAAATTTCCTCTTATTCCTGCTACTGCTGAAGGTAATCTATGCATTTTTATCTTTTTCTATACTTTTATCAGTAAATTCCTGTTACTTTAATATTGTAATCAGCTCGTATCTGGTTTTTAACTGGTATTAGGTTTTTTTTTGTCGAATTTGGTTTACAACTGGCATTTTTTTCCTAATTTTTTGCATATTGTTAGAATTTTGTAAGTAGCCTGTTTTTTAACTGGTATTAGCTTTTTTTGTATTTATTTATGCATATATTTAGAATGTAGTAGATAACTAGTATCGAACTGGTTTTTAAATTTATAGTTTTATGCATTTAGTTAGAATCTGGTAGGTATCTAGTATCTAACTGGTATTATTTTTTTTTATGCATATAGTTAGAATCTGGTATGTAACTAGTATCTAACTAGTTTTTTAAGTTTGTAGTTGTTTGTAACTTGTTAGGATCTGGTATTTAAGTGGTAGGTAACTGGTATCTAACTAGTATTAGGTTGTTTTTTGGTAGGATCTGATTCCAACTGGCATTTTTTTCCTAATTTTTTACATATAATTAGAATTTGTTAGGTAGCCTGTTTTTTAACTGGTATTAGCTTCTTTGTAGTTTTTATTCATATAGTGATAATGTGATAGATATCTGGTATCTAACTGGTATTAGTTTTGTAGTTTTATGCATTTAGTTAGAATCTTGTAGGTATCTAGTATCTAACTGGTATTAATTTTTTTTATGCATATAATTACAATCTGGTATGTAACTAGTATTTAACTGGTTTTTTAAGTTTGTAGTTGTTTGTATGGTATTTTAACTGGTATCTAACTGGTATTAGGTCGTTTTATTCATTTAGTTAGAATCTGGTATGTGTCTAGTAACTAACTGGTATTAATTTTTTATTTGTATGCATATAGTTAAAATCTAGTAGGTAACTAGTATCTAACTGGTTGTATTTTTGTTAATTTTTTGTAGAATCTGGTTTCTAACTGGCATTATTTTTTCTAATTTTGTAGTTTTTTAACTGATCACATTTTGCTCTTTTTTTAGTGCCTGATGTAGAACCTGTACATGAATTTTCAATGGTCGAAGTTGATATATCTGATAATTTGATGGATGTTGATGTTTGTCCTTCGAATTCAAATTATTTACCTGATTCGTGTAACGAACATGAACTCTACATTAAGAATATCTTAAACATTGTAATGGCTGGGATGAACTACTTGGTTGAGCAAGATTCCATCGAAGAAGATGTTGAGGATGTAGAGATTTCTGAATCTACTATTGATATTGTGAAGGTTAAACAAGTATTTAAGAACAAATCGGTCTTGAAAGATGCGATGAGTTTTTATGCTATAAAGAATAACTTTCAATTTAAAGTTCAGAAATCATGCGAGAAGCAGTATTACCTCAACTGCATTGATCCAAACTGCTCTTGGTTTTTTAGATCATCAAAGCGTAAATGTAATGGAGCTTTTGTTGTTAGGAAGTATTGTGGGGATCACTCTTGCAACGTTGACCTTAGAAATAGTGGTAAGAGGTAAGCAACAAGAACTATAATTGCCAAATATATTAAGAACAAATATTTGAGTGAGAAGAATGTCTACAATCCTGCAAATATTATTAGTGATGTTAGGGACAGATTGGGTGCAGACATAAACTATCATAAAGCATGGCGTGCTAGGGAAGAAGCACTTAAGTTGATTAGAGGAACTCCACATGAATCTTATAGCTCTTTGCCTAGTATGATGTATATGATTACACAAACTAACCCTGGTTCTGTCCTTAACATCGTGATGGATGGAGATAGGTTCAAATACTTTTTCAAGGCATTAAATGCATGTATTCAAGGATGGAAGCATTGCTGGCCAGTTATCGATGTGGATGCTACATTTTTGAAGACATGTTAGAATGGCACACTCTTATGTGCTTGTTCATATGATGCGGCAGGTAATATATTTCTTTTTCTTTTTTTTCCTTTTCTTTTTCTTATGTTTTGTTGTTGGTTCTTTTTCAATCAGTTTAAATTTGTTAAAATATGTCATACATGTAAGTTTTTCCAAAAGTTTTATGTATATTCATGTGTGCCTTTTTCTCTTGTTTATTTGGATATTTCATATATACCAGTTTCGTACAATGATGGATACTAGATTTTGTTTTTTTAAATAGTATCTACCAGATAGATACCAGTTGCCTACCATTTAGCTACTAGTTAGCTTTTTTAAAAAAATTTATGTTTTTAATTTTTTATTTAAACTTTTTTTGCAGAGATGATTTTCCCTCTTGCTTTTGCCATTGTTGATGGAGAGAACGATGAGTCATGGGAGTGGTTTTTCCATCAATTTAGGTGTACATTTGGTGAGAGACCTGATATGGTTGTTGTTTCAGATCATCATCCAAGTATTGAAAAGGGTTGCAATAAAATATTACCTAGTGCAATGCATGGCATCTGCACATATCACTTGTTACAAAACCTAAAACTTAAATACAAAAGCAACACATCTGAGATGACTAAGATTTTTAAACGTGCAGCCTATTCTTACAAAGTCAGTAACTTTGAAAAGAACATGGCTCTTTTAGCTGATATAAATGAAGGGATTCCAACTTTTTTTATTAAGGCTAGTGTTGCAAAATGGAGCTGAGCACACTCAACTCATAATAAGTATAGTGCAATGACATCAAACAACACGGAGTCACTTAATTCTATGACGAGTGCAGTGAAGAGCATCTCGATTTCTTTCTTGAGAAATATGGTGCATAAGCTTTTTAAAACTAACAGGGACATTGCGAAAAAACAACAAAGGATCTTACGAAGAGGTATCATAAACGGATTCTGAAAATGTATGATTTAGCTATAAAAATGGAGGTATTTTTTTTCTACTTTTGTTTTTTTATATTGTCTTTTTTTGTCACTTTGTAAGTTTTTTTTATCAGTGATTGATTTTTAAATTCTTTTTGTGTTTTTTAAGGTTCAACCATCTACTGATCATCTAATTTTGGTTAAGAGGAATGGTTTTAACTACGTTGTTGACATGCAGCAACGTACATGCACATGTAATAGGTTTCAAGTTGATGAGATCCCTTATGCTCATGCGCTTGATGTCATATGGAAGAATCGTTTAGATTCGGTTGATTACTGTTCCATTTATTTCACGAAAGAAAAGATGGTTGCAACGTATGCGGAAATTGTATATCCTATGCCTTTGACAGATGATTGGGACATTCCTCTAGATATTTCAGGTCAAGTAATTCTTCCTCCAGTCTCCATTGCTAGGGTGGAGGCCGAGGAAACAACTAATTAGGGCTGCTTGGGAGATTAGAAGGCAGTTTAGTGTTCATTGTAGTTCTTATCGTGGTAGTGGTCATAATAGGAGAACATGTCCAGGGGCGAAGTAATGTTTTTATTTTTTATTTTTTTGTTGTTGTTATGAACATATAATTTGTGAAATCACTTTGTAAGAGATTGATTTGTTGATTTATTGATTTCTTCATACTTTTTTTACCTTTTCCAAACTTGATTTGCAACTTCATACCAGTTAGATACCAGTTACATACTACTTTTTTTAATCCTGTTTGAAACTTAATACTAGTTATATACTAGTTTCCTACCAGTTACCTACTAGTTTCTTTTCTTAGCACAAATGATTTTTTTTCATACAAATTATGTAGATTCATCCCCAACACTTATTTTCCTTAGTTTTCACATTTATAACATTTATATACCAGTTACGTACCACTTTCTGAATTCGGATTGTAACTTCATACTAGTTACATACCACAGTTTTTTATTTTGGTTTGCAACTTCATACTAGTTATATACCAGTTTCTTTT
>CATIWQ010753508.1:0-27461 GCA_949673415.1 Euphorbia schlechtendalii | reverse complement strand
TTAGAATCTCTAGTCTTCTATACATATATCTATCCATTCTTCATTCTAATCCTCCCAACTAAAATCCAAAAATATTTTATTTTCTTTATTCTGTTTCTCTTGTTTTAGAGCTAGTCCTTCCCTGTGGAATCGATATCTTTTAAAACTACATTGTAACTGTATACTTGCAGTGGTCACCATTTTTCTATTTAGATAAGTGGTACTGACAACACCTGTTCGTATTTTGAACTTATATCTTATCGGTAGGAAAGTGGGAGACAAGGTTTTTGGCTTCATTATTAAATAAAAAATCCTAGGAGATATTAGAGTCGAAACCTTGCGAATAGTTTGCAATGTTGTGATATAAACTATTTAATATGCGTTACCATGCTAAATGATTTCATGCTATGTGATTCATGTTGCCATGCTACGTGCTATATGATACTTTTTATGACTCGCCATATGATCTATATGGTCCAAGTTGCATATACTTACCAACAAATTTTGTATAGATAGAAACACACTCATCGAGTCTCATTTATTTACGCATTTTATACACCTCTCAAAATACTTATGCAACATTCCAACTCCATTTGTACCATGCATATCTTTACAATTATACCATGTTTAGATTAAGTAATAGCATGTATATTCAACATCTAAATCATGTATCGTTAATGTCCATACCATGTATATTCAATGTCTATAGCATGTATATATTTTACGCCTATGCCATGTTTAGCTTAGGTAATGCCATGTCATCACTTACGCCTATGCCATGTTTAGCTTAGGTTATGCCATGTCATCACTTACGCCTATGCCATGTTTAGCTTATGTTATGCCATGTCATCACTTTGACTATGCCATGTTTAGCTTAGATCATTACACATCATCACTTTGACTTTGCCATGTTTAGCTTAGGTTATGTCATGTCATCATTTCACCTTTACATGTTTAGCTTAGGTTATACCATGTCATCATTTCAACTACACTATATTTAGCTTAGGTTATGACATGTCATCTTTTTTACTAAGCCAAATTATCTTAGGTTATGTTGTGTCATCATTTTGACTATACCATGTATAATTATGCATGCTTATTGAGCCGTTACAATGCCTATGCCATGTTTAGGTCTTCTTTATGTTACACCATGATTAAATAATGCATGAATGGTACCATACCATGCATAATTTAATTTGTAACTTCATCCCATTTATGCCATGCTTACGTTAACGCATATCTATGCCACATATATTTCACATACTTAGGTTATGCACAAATCATTTATGCCATGTATAGATTACACCTAAAGCCACATTTATGCCATGCTAGTGTAGGTTTACCATGCTTATACCATTTATTTCCTGAGTAATCACTCACCAGGGGCAAATCAAGGGAATATCTCTAACTATTTGAGATGCTATAAAATCACGCCACTCATCAATAGTAAAATTCTTGTGGTTGCAATCACCTATTTTGAGCAAATAGTGTCGCCCCCAATGATCATTAGGCTTATAATGGACCTCTTTAGGGATCAATAACACAATTATATTATCCCCAAGCCATAGATGCTAGTGGCAATTCATAGAAAATGATCAGATTAGTGAATACGAAAATTGGAGGCACAAATGTCTAAAGATGTAATTATTCACCTGAAGAAGGAGTTCGCTACTGCCAGTATCAACATTTACACGATTGTGGATTAATTGCACATAAATCATCATCTCAAATTGGCTCATTGCAATACAGGAAGCTCCACCTACCATCTAAGAAATGACTATTAGATTTGCTAAGATAAAGATATCGGTAGAGGTCTTGTAAAGGAAAAAAACATAGCAATAATAAGCAAACAAGGGGCAACCAACTCGCATCATCATGATAGAGGTCCGAAACTATATTAAGGGGAACTATAAAAGTCTTAGGCCTTCATTCCCAAGCTCTCTATAGATCTATCTACACCTATCACCTATAGGAAAAATGAAGTAATTCATTAGCTCATCACTAAATTTAGGATGATGCGTTGGTAGGGAAAGTGGTAAGTCAGTAGAAGCCATTAGAAACTACAAAAATCCTCATACAAGGGGCATAACTATTTCTCACCAAAGAGAAATAAACTATTGACAAGGTCCCAGAACCTAACAACAACACTAATAAATTCGTGTTGGATGAAGATATGAGAATACTCATGCATGTTAAGCAAATCGCAATGCTCAAGCTTCGCCTAACCATTGGCCTTCTTGAGATAGCTATTTAAGTTGTGAAATAATCTTACATAAAGATCCATGATGATTTTGAGAAGAAAAGAGGGAGAATGAGAAGGTAACCGGTTCGTTATACATGGTTTACTAGGAAACCTACCAATACTAGTAGGTTACCCACATAACTCACTTTTTATGGGTTAAATAAAAGGTTTGATATGTAAAAGAAGAGAATCAAAGCAAAATAAAGTATGCAATGGAATAAAGCACGCATTAAAACCAATATTGTTCAAGAATAAAGACCGTCAAAAGTGACCAAGAACTACAATATACTACATAATGGGCCTCCACAAGGGCTACTCAAGTAAAAAGAAAAAAGAAATCTAAAAGAACTTATTTCTCGAAGCTCGGATCCTGCTAATTAAGATAAGAATGCGGTGGGTGTGGATGATAACTCATTAGACCAAGAAAAGGAGGTTAATTGTTCTATCACTATTGAGATGATCCAAGGTCCAAGCTGAACACCTCATTATTCAACACCTTAATATGCCCTTGCATGAATATAACATATTATATCATTCATTTGCATTTTATGATATATCATGCATCATAATGTTATATAATAGGAAATCTTACCACCATGTCAACACTGTAGTCCATCATGAAGTGCTGATACCATCAAAAGGTCCTCCATTAAACATTTTAATCTCTAAAAGGAACCTAGGCCAAAAATGAAATCACGAGTTAATTCCAAAATACAGATCAAAAGAGAAAACATCAAAAGAGAAGCAAAGAACATACATGAGTAGTGTTGGCTGGGTAATAAGGAATATCTTTATCAAGGATGTCATACGTCATGTTGGTGGGCTCAAATATAGACAAGTCAAATCTATATAAGGACATGATGAATCGACCAGGCCAGAGGAAGCATATAAACTCTGGGGCATATCTTTCCACGCTATGGGATGTCGCACCATATTATGTTTGATAATGGAGAATATTTTCAAGGGGCAATAACTAATTTGATTGAGAAATATGGCATTGAGCATCACCAATCTTCTCCCTACAAACCTCAAGCCAATAGGGCTACGAAAGCGGTAAACAAGTCAATCAAGAAGATCTTGTCTAGAATGGTGACTACTTACCGAGATTGGGCAAACAAGCTCCCATTTACTCTTTGAGGGTACATAACTAGTGTGCACACTCTAACAAACAAGACTCCTTTCTTCTTAGTCTATGTGATGAAAGCTATCCTCCAAGTTGAAACTAAAGTCAAATCCTTGAGGGTGGCTATGGAAGCCAAGGTGGAAGAATCAGATTGGGCAAGAGCCAGATTTGAAGAATCAAACATGATTGATGAGCATCGCTTGAAGGCCTTATGATTGATCACAATCCCTTGGTCATCATGAACAACAACGGAGGAAGCATATGAACTCCGTGGCATATCCCAACTCATATTCCTACCATGGTGATCTTTTAGAGAAGAAAATAAATAAAATAAAATGAACACAAGCAAGAAATCAAAAGGTAAGGGGAAAGATGTACCATCACTAAACACTCACGAAAGCTATCGTGGCAGCATGAGTAGAGGCACTAGGACCCGAACTATCATGATTTTTGGTATCCTTGGGATCCTCAAGACAATCAAGAAAATTCATTAGTGAAAGCCTCCATAGGTGCCAAATCTACTTTGGGCCATCCAAGTAAACGAGTCCTATAGAAGGTCTCATAGCTACCAACTCGCTCGACAAATGAGCAATCAATTCCAGAATTGATCAAACAACCCACATGAAGCAACAAATAGGGCCCAAAATACCTAACGTGAAACAGGTGGAGGTACTTGTTTAGTGTGAGGGGTCAAATGCCAATCCTTGATCCGATACTCCTAAAACTACTCAAGAGGGCAAGGACTATCATTAATCAGATGAGTGTTCAAGAATTCATTGGCCAATGTCATCCTCTAGATCCATCCATACTCTGGTCCCAATGGAGAAGTAATCATAAGCATAAAATGAAATCTAAGCAAGATAACAAAACAACATCCATAAAAAATCGGTCAAATCTCACATTTTTTAAGTCAAGTTGTGAAGATGAGCCAAGACCACTTCCTGAGAATCTCTTTCCCAACCACATCAAAAGTGGGGTAAACGTAGAAATTGAGAGATATTGTCGGTCATCTTTTGGGGCAAAATACCCATCTCAAAAACCAAATCTACATAAGCAAAGTCAAGTTAGAATATACATGATAATAAGGAAAGGGAAAATTCAATTTTTTACCCAAAGAACTTGAAAAGAATACTTGAACTTTTGAATTATATTCCTGACACACTAAACAAGGGCCTAGTACATGTGTGTAAGCTCAGCACAACCCCAAGCATAACTATTGAAGCTATCCAAGTCAACAAGACAAGGTAAGATATGGAGGTTCTCGGTTGAATTCCCAATGTGGAATTAGAACTAAGAAAGGGAAGCTACAATGAAAGGGCCCTTGCTTAAACTTTCACCCTTCACCCAAAATTTTATAAGTGCCTAGTAGAAGACCTTTTCCTCAGCAGTGCTAGAAAATTTGATTAACAAGTTGATGGTTGTTCGCGCCTCTTATGCCAACTATTTAGAAGTGCCAAATTGCTCAAGTATTGTCAATATCGATAGTCAATACAAAAGCGAAAACCGCAAGTATACAATTACAATGTAGTCTTACAAATATCTATCCCACGAGGAAGTGAGAGTCAGTCAAGATTGTGTCATGAGAAGTAAGAATAAAATAATCATGGATTTAAAAAGTGATAGAAAATATATAAACAATGATTGATATTATACTTAATATAGATAACACACTTATTTTAGTTCTTGATATTATATCCTTCATATAGGTGTACAAACCATATCATACGTCACTCATGAATATCCAGTTGTTCCTATTTGCAAGCATGCAAGAAGCATAATCATAAATGTTTATGCCTAATAATGGTGATCATAGAGTAAATTACTTAGACATGTATTTCCTCCCTAAATATCTTATGTATGATACATATATAGCAATTTTTTGGTTAGACAATCTTCCTATATACTCACATATACAAAGTATGCATAGATGAAAATGATTATAAGTAGTAAAATTTACCCCAAACTAGGTAAAACACAAATGATAAACTTTAACAACTTATAACTTTAAAAAACACATAGCATGCAAAAGAAATTAAACAAATAAACAAGAAGTATAAGAATTGAAATGAAATAAAGGGGATATAGGCAGATAGAATATTTGAGAACTCCAACATTCAAACCATATTCTTTTAAAGTTTGTCAGACTTACTACAGTGATAGTCTTTATTCATTCTTGATCTTGGCTTGCAAGAATTATCTCCTTTATAAAGCACTGAATTCTTCCTGATAAAGAAGATAATATGAAGAACAATAATTTTATTGATAAGTATTTTGTAAGTACACTGTAACAATAAACTCTCAAGAATAAGCAGAAATTTGCAAGGAGAATGATTTTGCTCAAGGTTACATATAATCTATCGAAGAACAAAAGATGTCTTTGCTTTTATTTCTGAAATGTAAAATTGCACTCTGAATGTATATCTTCATTGGAGGCTGATATACACCTTATATAGGGGTGAAAATTTTTGTTGTTTCACTCCTTACTGGTTGGTAAAAAAGCGTCTTTTTCGATTGGTTGTTATGGTTGTTTAGGTGGTTGAAAAGTCAGTTGAGAAGATCTTATCCATAGGTTAACTTTGGTATGTCACGATCGTGTCAATGTGTCACGATAATGACTATGTAAATCAAAAGCTTTGTTTCTCCACATTGAAAATATGAGCGCGAGTCTATAGACGCAGTCATGAATAGGGGCTTTTCTAATATCTTCTTCTAGACTTTGTCATTTCAAGCTTTATTCAAATCACCAATACTTTGTATCCAAATTGCATCCATTTGCATTATTTTCTACAATTTTTTGCATTAAATTCTAATTTAGTGTAATTTACCTCTCCATTTCACCTAAACTTGTCATTGCAACAAAAACAACTACATACCATGTGAAATCTTTTAAATAAAAGTAAAATCACTAAGAAAATATACATGTTAGTGGATAAATATATAGTAGAATAAGTGTTGTTTTGACCCTTATCATGCCCCCACATTTAACTTTTTCCTTGTCCTCAAGGTAATAACAATGAACGAAGTAGATATAACTCCAAGTTTACAGATCATACGTAACAAAGACACTTGATAAGGCACTTATATTCCCATGTGCATGAAGGTGTAGATTTCAAAGATATATACATAATTAGGCAATTGTAAAGTATAATCAAATGCATACTGTATTGTCATCTCGGAAAGTTATTAAGTCATCTATCCATTTCAATATCTTTGCTCACTCAAATATCTCACTTCTTCTCAAATATAACATCATGTATTAAGGACAAGGGAAAGCTCACTCTCAATATCGATCTCAAGGCATTTTTAGGCAACCTAATGATATAAGAACTCTAGTGGTTGCATTTTATGCTCCATACCACTCTCTCACACATATATTTTGGAAACATGGCATATATACTTTGTATATATTTTTCCTTTAAAAGTGATTGCATTTTATGGTCCATATCACTTTATATGCATAAAATTTTCGTTCTTTGCTAATTGCATAGATTTTTTCTGCACCAATTATCTTTCATGTGTGCACCCATTTTATATCCTATGCATAATCTTTTACCTCATAAGAATGGTTGTAGTTTCTGCTCCGTACCATTCCTCACCTGTTGCATTGGTTATTCTATCATTTTTTGGCTCAAAAACCTCCTCCTTTATTGATCAATACCTTAAGTATTATGGCTATAATTTCCTTCATACCTGAGTAGACTTGATACTTACAGGATGTAATATAAATTAAAAGCAAAGAAAAACATATCTAGGCACTTATAGGCATACTTACTTAGAAATTATCTAACGACAATAAAAGAATATAACTAAACATAACTAAGAAATTATGTCACACAAAAAATTAAACATATAATTGCTTATATTTGCACCAAAAACTTAATCCTGAGAACTTTGTTCTTGCTCGAAAAGAATTTCAAAATGTTTGTCTAAGAAAAATCCATCTCTTATCACTCTCTCTAAAATGCTTGAATATGACTTATATATTCCTTCATCTTGTATAACACTATAGTAACTTGAAAAAAACTTCAATTATATCTTATAACAAGATTAAAGTATAAGTAAAGTATGGTTAAACACTTACTGGAATACTTGCTCTTATTTTAATAAAACAATACGATTTTTCCATTTCACTTGACTTTATGTTACAAGGTAAAAAGAAAAATAAAACACAATACAGAAAAATAAAATTTATTTTCTCCCTCCACACTAAAAGTACACAATATCCCCTTTGTGGGGAGTCACACCATACTAAACCTAAAAAAGAGAAAATAAAAAATACAAAGACAAATAAATAAAAATGAGAAAGAAAAAGAAAAGAAAAGTAAAAACTGTTTAAGAATCTGATAAACCTGAATCCGGAGGACTAGGCAAGATCTCAATATTTGCGTTCCAAAGGAAAATACTCAACTTCTTGTTTTAAGATTATTTGACTTTTTCATTACCAAAAATATTGTTGAATTGTTCTTATATCCATTAATGTTTTGTTGACATCTTCGAAAAAATTTCATCTCCAAGCCTCTTGACTTGAAGTTTCTTCTACATCTTCATTGCTTCCAAGTAGTTACTCCTCATTTCCAGTTTCATCTTGAGTCTCTTGGTAAATTTGAGAATGAGTAACCATTTGAGAACTTAAAGATAGAAAAATTCTTAACTTCCTTGATTTTTCTTCATATGAGAGAAAGAAAAATTTTCCATCCTATTCCCTAACTAATCCAGCCCCTTTCAAGTACAGTCCTCACATTGATCTCAAGGTTTTGACTCTATTTATTTTGAGGGCTTATATTCGGTAACGATGCCAAAAACCTTGTTCCCCACCTTTCTACCGATAAGATAAAAGTTCAAAATACGAATAGGTGTTGTCAATACCGAAAAATGGTGACCACTGCAAGTATACAGTTTCGATTTAGTTTTAAAAGATATCGATCCCACAGGTAATGAATTCGGTTCCAAAGACTAACTAGAGTTACGGGTAAACAAAATAGATAATTTTTATTGTTGTTGGGTTGGTTGGGATATGATGGTAAATATATAGATAAATTTATAAATAGATTAGAGTAGAAGAAATCGTAATAGATTATCCCTACGAACAAGTATAGCAAAGAAAACATGCAAAATCATCAAAGATATTACGTACACTAAACTACTTTAACATATTTGGTTCTAGACACTCAGATATTCAATTATTCACCGCAGAGCAACACATGAAATGACTTTTCTAAATCTAGTGAAAATGAATTAAGACGATTATATAAACCTAGATAAAAATAGTACTATGCTTAGTATGGGTTCCTCTCACATAGCCATATTTAGCAAGTTACCATTCCAAAAATGTTAGCTTAGTAAACAACGTTATAATCACAGATCAAGTGACTATACACAAACTTGTTAACTCCAAAATAACTCTTAAAGTTAACTCAAAAGCATATAACTTGATTAATATAAAAGACTCAACAAGAAATACACAATATGACACATAGACATATCATAAACTTCAAAATAGAAAGTACAAGTAGAAAACAAAGAAAATTTGTAAGGTATGCAAGTGAAAGCTAAAGTTGATCAAATCGTATCCACTCTTTAATGGGAGTCATCAATTCCCACAATTCCTTCATCTACTTTGAATTTGATCTTGACTCTTATAGAACCTCCGCTAGGATGCTATTCTTTGTGAAAATTGAATAAACAAATATTGAAGAATGAAAACTTTTATTGATAAGTGATTTGCAATTACACTTATACAATAATTGCTCGAATATGTAGAGAAATCTAGTGATTGAAATAAGGTTCGACTCACTTATACATTTTCTCGCTAACTTAGAACGAAGCGAAATCTACATGATTCTCTCTAAAACTATGTATGCAAGTTTACCACATTACACACCATATACCATATGTCACACCATAACACACGAAATTATTGAGTTTGGAGCCGTATTTATAGAGTATGAAGGGTTGCATCCGTTTAGATGAAGGGTCATATCCATTGGCGAAGAGTTGTACCACTTCATTGTGATTGGTTGAATTGGTTTGATCTCATCTACAATGGTAAGGCACCTTTTCATGATTGGTTGACTTCTAAAAGGTGTCTTTTCATTTGACAGTTGATAGCGGTTGATCGTTCTTATCCGGTGGTTGAAAGAAGAGAAGAGTTGACCAAAAACCGTCAAGGTTGCGTCCGTGAATTCTTGGTTGGCATCTTTCTGTTGCGAAGGTTAACAAGTCACAACCGCAATATATGTGTCACGATCATGACATGCCTTTTTCACATGATTCCTCTTTGTGATTTCTACCGATCTTTGACATCTTCGATCCTTTGCCAATTTCTTAAGTTCCACACATCTTTTTGCACCTTTTTCACTCTTTTTGCATATATTTCCAACTTTAACATTTTACTTCCAAGATTTACCTAGTACCTGCATTTGCATAAAAAATAACTACATACTACGTGAAATCTTTTATATGAAGTATAAAATGACTTAAACCATAATGTTTAATGATTGAAAAAATCATGATTATAAGTGTAAATATACACTTATCACACCCCAACACTTAACTTTTGCCTTATCTTCAAGGTAAACAACAGAAGTGTATAGAATTAGTAATACAAGTTCGTACCTTATTTGGCAAAAGACTATTGTAGTGAGTACCACATTCCACATTACATAATACTCAAGTCAAGTAACGTTATTTCCCACAAATTAATAATGTGCAATTTGTATAGTCTAGTTGCATACCCATGCTCTTAATGGAGGTTCAACGGAATCACGTCTTCACATAAGTGTTATATGCATGCTCGAATATTTCCTTCTCTTAAGTATAGCATAAAGTATAAAGGACAAAGGAAGCATACTTTGAATAATTTTGATCTCAAGGCATTTTTAGGTAACCTAGGATACTAAACATATAGTGGTTGCATTTTATGCTCCATAACACTCTCCCCTTTTTTCAGTGGTTGCATTTTATGCTCCATACCACTCTCTCATTTTTTTTCTTTTAAGCATATGTTTTTGAAGTACAGATTTGTACTTTGCACCCATTTTTCGTGCTATGATTTCTTTTCTTTTTTCGCTTAATGAATGGTTGCAGTTTCTGCTCTGTACATTCCTCACCTTTAAATAACTCATTGGTTATCCTCTCTTTCTTTTGATTTTTCTCTTAATACCCTCATCCTTTATTGATCAATTTCAAAGTATTATGGCTATAGTTTCCCAACACTTTAAACACACTTAGTACTTATAGGACGTATTCGAGAATTGCATATAAAACTCATAGTAAGAACACTACTAGATTTTACTCCTCTTAAACTTATTGGTAGCATTAAACTAAAACTATACAACTTATACTAATTCATGTTGCATTGAAATGTATATCGAAACTTACTTGGAATGTTGCTTTCAAATGTTACTCTCAACTCATCCTTGCCAAATGCGTGCGAAAACACTCACACTCTCAATGTGTGGTCATACTCGAAATATTTAGTTCGAAGTATGCACTAACATCAAACTTGAAATACCTAACACTCACAATAACCTTGGAACATATGTTAATATAGTATAGGTATGGATAATTTATAAATAACATAAAAATAAAAAAAAATTTCAAATTCTTCAATTTTTTTCATTTTATTTAATTTTTCATGTTTCAAATCGTTCTATTTCTGATTCGAAAGATACCAAACATTCTCGCAAACTACGAGTACTTGGCATGCACACGCTAGAAAGAAAACTCAATGAATAAGTAAGAAAAATATGTTAATAGCAAATATAAATACTTAAAACTAAAAATATAAATAAATCTAATTGACATATAATATAAATATAATTGCCCGTTCTCTGACAATTTGATCTTTACAACTCACTTGCCTTCCTTGGCAACGGCGCCAAAAACGTGATCGTAAGTTTTTGACTCTATTTATTTTGAGGGCTTATATTCAGTATCGGTGCCAAAAACCTTATTCCCCACTTTTCTATCGATAAGATAAAAGTTCAAATTACGAACAGGTGTTGTTAGTACTGCTTATAAAATAGAAAAATGGAGACCACTGCAAGTATATAGTTTTGATGTAGTTTAAAAGATATCGATCCCACAGGCAAGGAATTTGGTTCTAAAGACCAACTAGAGTTATGGGGTAAGCGAAAATAGATAATTTTTATTGTTGTTGGGGTAGTTGGGATATGATGGTAAATAAATAGATAAATGTATAAATAGATTAGATTAGAAGAAATCGGTATAGATTATCCCTACGAACAAGTATAACAAAGAAAACATGCAAAATCATCAAAGATATTACGTACACTAGATTACTTTAATAGATTCGGTTCTAGACACTCAGATATTCAATTATTCACCATAGAACAACACATGAAATAACTTTTCTAAATCTATTACAAACGAATTAAGATGATTATATAAACCTGGATAATAAGAGTACTATGCTTAGTATGGGTCGTTCTCACATATCCATATTTAGCAAGTTACGATTCCAAAAATGTTGGCTCACTAAACAGCGTTATAATCACAGATCTAGTGATTATACATAATTTTGTTAACCCCGAAATCACTCTTAAAGTTAACTCAAAAGCATATAACTTGATTAATATAAAAGACTCAACATGAAATACACAATATGACACATAGACATATCAGAAACTTTAAAATAGAAAGTATAAGTAGAAAACAAAGCAAAGTTGTAAGGTGTGCAAGTGAAAGCTAAAGTTGATCAAACCGTATCCACTCTATAATGGGAGTCATCAATTCCAGCAATTCCTTCGTCTGCTTTAAATTCAGTCTCGACTCATACAGAACCTCCGCTAGGATGCTATTCTTTGTGAATATTGAATAAACGAATATTGAAGAACGAAAACTTTATTGATAAGTGATTTGCAATTACACTTATAAAACAATCACTCGAATATGTAGAGAAATCTAGTGGTCGAAATAAGGTTCAAATCACTTATACATTTTCTCGCTAACTTAGAACGAAGAGAAATCTACACGATTTTCTCTCTAAAACTATGTATGCGCGTTTACCACATTACACACCATATACCATTTGCCACACCACAACACATGAAATTATGGAGTTTGGAGCCCTATTTATAGAGTATGAAGGGTTGCATCCATTTAGACGAAGGGTCGTGTCCATTAGCGAAGGGTTGTACCGCTTCATTATGATTGGATGAATTGGTTTGATATCATCTATAATGGAAAGGCACCTTTTCATGATTGGTTGAGTTCCAAAAGGTGTCTTTTCATCTGTCAGTTGATGGAGGTTGACCGTTCTTATCCGTTGGTTAAAAGAAGAGAAGAGTTGATAGAAAACCAACAGGGTCGCGACCGCGAATCTATGTCACGACCGTAGAGCTGAGGAAGGACCCTGATGAGCAAATGGCCCTTCTGACCAGGCATTTTAAACACTTTATGAAGAAGGACGGGAAGTTCAACAAGAAGAAGTTTCCTGCTAAAATCAAGTCAACTCTTCACCAGCGTAGAGCTGAGGAAGGACCCAAGAAGGAACACAGCAAAGACATCAAGTGCTTTGGCTATAGAGAGAAAGGCCATATTCATTCAAGCTATCCTAAGGCAAAGAAGGACAGATCTAAGAAGAGGTTCAACAAGAAGAATGAGGTACTTGCTGCCACCTAGAGCGACTCAAAAGAATCCTCATCATCCGATGAGGAAGCAACTAATTTAGCCAACCTCTGTCTTATGGCCAATGAGAATCAAAGGGGGGAAGGCTCAAAATCTACCTCTGGTAGAGATCAATCCACTGCTGACTTTGAAGTTGAGAGCAATAAGGGAAAAGCTCCTGAAGCTGAGGTAAATCCTGAAATTCCCTTATCTATGGAAGAATTAACCTAGGCTCTCTTTGATGTTATGAATTTGATTAACAAGTTGATGAAGAACATCAAAGAGCTAGTGATGAGAAGTGAAGAGTTGGAAGACACTACTACTTCCTTATCTCTTGATATCTTCTTTCTTCAAGAAAAAGATGAGTATCAAGACTGTTGAAATAGTAAGCTCACTAAGCAATTAGATGAGTTGACTACTGAGGTAACAACTTTGAAGAAGAAGTAGGATCCTCCTTCAACCAACAATCAGCCTCTGAATGACCAAAATCGCAATTCTAAGAGGAAGAATTCCTATAAAAAGAAGAAAGCGAGCCAGCCCAAAGCAAAAACGGCGTGTGGTTTTTGCGTAAAAGCTGGACAGGCCACAGTAATGTGTAGGCATAAAAATGGTTATTATGACGAGTAAGACTGGAATAACCTAAGCACTTCTAACAAGGGAGTACCCAGCTTGAAAGCATGGATACCTAAGAAAATGTAACTGTTTTGCAGGTGAGCCTTAGATCCGCTGATGACTCTAGAATGTGGTATGTGGATAGCATGTGCTCAAGGAATATGTCGGGAGATGAAAGCTAGTTCATCTCATTGGAGAGCAAAAGAAATGGAAGTGTCAGTTTTGGAGATAACCAAAAAGGCATGATTGTGGGTTATGGTACTGTCGGTGTCTCTCCTTCAATCGAAGAGGTTTCTCTAGTCAAAGGTCTGAAGTTGAACTTACTTAGTGTAACCTAGCTTTGTGACAAAGGTAGAAAGGTTACATTTGACTCAGCAGGATGTTTAGAAATTGATTGTAAGAATGATTCTACTATTCTCTTTACTCCTCGAATCAATATCTACCCAGCATCAGCTTTGAAGAGGATAAGCTATGTTCAGCTTGCAAGCTAGGTAAGCAAGTTAAGAAATCTTTTAAATCAATTAATCATGTAGTAACTAAGTGATCGTTAGAGCTCCTCCACCTAGATCTTTTCAACCCAGTTCACCCAATGAGCATGGGTTGAAAGAGTTTTTCGTTGGTGGTTTTGGATGACTTCAAGAAATTCACTTGAGTAGGGTTACTGAGTAGCAAAGATGAGTCATATGAATCTTTTATCAAGCCTAGTAACTGGATAATGAACTAAATATGAACTAAAATCAGTAGATTCTGAAGTGGTCATGGATGTGAATTTGAGAATTTCCATTTCGAAGAATTATGTTCAACGCATAGTATTGACCACAACTTCTCTTCTCCCTATACGCCTCAACAAAATGGGGTTGTAGAAAGGAAGAATAGAACCATAATTAAAATGGCTCGATCCATGCTGAGTGATAACAATCTACCAAAGTACTTTTGGGGATAAGCTGTTAATACAGCTTGTTATATCTTGAATCGGGATTTAATTCACCTTATTCTTGAGAAAACACCCTATGAACTTTGGCGAGGGCACAAGCCTAAGATTGGTCATCTCAAATCATTTAGCTATAGGTGCTTTATTCTTAACACAAAGGAGCTACTAGGTAAGTTTGTTCCTAATTCTGATGAAGGTATCTTTCTGAGATACTCAACTAACAGCAGGGTATATAGAATATATTTCAAAAGAACGGACCTATTAGAGGAGTCTATGCATGTAGATTTCGATGAAACTATCAATGTAGATAGACATCCATCTGATGAAGATGAAGGAGTACCCCAGCAAGCAAATCAACTTAGTACGCCAATCTCTATGCTACCCAACCCAGCACAAGAACCTGAAGCTGAGGAAGTTAAAGATGATGAGGATCTTTCTATCAATGATGGCGAAGATCAACCTCCACCTCAGCATCCCATTGTCGATCCCCCAACAGTTGATCTAAGTCTTCCACAAGAGATTAGATTTCATTGCAACCATAAGCTAGACAACATAGTTGACGATGTTCATAATCCATTGATAACGCATGGTCAGCTTAGCAACATGATGAGTCATCTAACCTTAATATCATTGATTGAACCCAAGAATTTTAAAGATGCAGAAGGAGATGATTATTGGATGATCGCAATATAAGAGGTGTTGGATTAGTTCAAGCGTAATGATGTTTGTGATCTAGTTCCGAAGTTGAAAGGGAAATCAATCATTAGAACCAAATAAGTTTTCAAGAACAAGCTAAATAAAGATGGCTCTATTTTTAGGAACGAATCTAGGCTTGTTGCGCAAGGCTACAATTAGTAAGAATGAATCGATTATGATGAGACTTATGCTCTTGTAGCCTAGCTTGAAGTAATTGGAATCCTGTGTGCTTTTGCATCTCATATGAACTTCAAATTGTTTTAAATGGATGTTAAGAGTGCATTCTTGAATGGATTCATTCAAGAAGAAGTTTATGTTCGCCAGCATCCTAGCTTTGAAGATCCTAAGAATCCTAAGCATGTCTTCAAATTGAAGAAAGCTCTTTATGGATTGAAGCAAGCTCCTAGAGCTTGGTATGAGAGGCTAACCAATTTCTTAATCAGCAAAGGCTATGAAAGAGGAATAGCAGATACAACTCTGTTTATAAAGTGAAGAAAGGAAGATGTGTTGCTAGTTCAAATATATGTTGTTAATATCATATTTGGAGTAATTGATGAGAAGCTGTGCAAGGAATTCAACAAGTGATGAAGAGTGAGTTTGAAATGTCTATGATGGGAGAGCTTAATTTCTTTCTTAGTCTTCAAATCAAGCAGATTGAAGATAGAATTTTCATTAATCAGGCTAAGTATGCCAGAGAAGTCTTGAAGAAATTTGACATGGAACATTTGAAGGCAATGTCCACTCTTATGGCCACTAATACTATCCTGAGTAAAGATGAAGATGGAAAATCTATGGATAGCAAGTTCCATAGAGGAATCATTAGCTCTCTTCTTTGTCTCACAACTAGTAGGCTAGACATATAGTATGATGTGTGCTACTGTGCTCGTTATCAAGCTAACCCTAGAGAGTCTCATTTAGGCATTGTTAAGAGAATTCTTAGGTACTTGCAAGGCTCGATTGAAGCAGGTCTGTAGTATCCCAACAACTCAGATTTCAATCCTAGGGGATTCACAGTTGCTGATTATGGTAGAGACAAGCTCGATAGGAAAAGTACAACATAAGGATGTCATTTCCTTGGAGAGTGTCTTGTCCCATGGTATAGTAATAAGCAAACTTCTGTTTCATTGAGTATAGTTGAAGCTGAGTACATGGTAGTAGGAAGTTGCATGGCACAACTTCTATGGATTAAGCAACAACTAGAAGATTATGGCATAAAGTCAAATTGTGTCAAAGTTATGTGTGATGACAAGAGCATAATTGATCTATCCAAAATTCTAGTTTAGCATGGCAGGATAAAGCATGTAAACACTAGACATCACTTCATTAGGGATCATGTGCTACGAGGAGATGTTAAGCTAGAGTATGTTCCTTCAGAGGAATAGCGTGCTAACATTTTCACCAAGCCATTGCCAAAGGAGCAATTCAATACTCTGAGGTAGCTGATAGGAATGGCAAATCCATGTTGAAGAAGAAGAAGGAAGTTGAAATTCTTAGAATTTTAGCTATGTTTTGGAGATCAAGCCTTGAGAAGACACAGGAATAACACCATCTATATTTTAAAGTAACGGTATGAGGAACAGTTTCATGGTTAAAATTCGAGCTCTACTTTTAAAAAAGATGTGCATTTGAAGAGGAACCGTTTTTATCAAAACTCACTGATTTACTGAAGCGATTAATCTTATGCTCATCTCAACGTTCATTTTCATCTAGAGCTATTATAGCACCACATGCCCCTGAGAGATCCTAATGTCTATATAAGTTTAACAGGTAAAGAGAGATGTTTGCTTGCTTTCTACGAATTTGAAATCTAAAGCATTCAAGCCATAATTTCTCTTCTCTTTCAATCCTTTTCAAATCCTCTCTCAAATGGCGATTACCAGAATAACTTTCAAACTCAAGAACACCACTTCCATGAAGATTGTTGTAAACACTGAGGGAAAGATAGAGAAACTGACTCTACAAGAAGGAACCCTTTTCACCAAGGTGGAATGGGCAGATAACCTTGAGTTTTGCCCAGTATATGAAGTTGATTATGAAGGGATGCTGAGGAACAAAATCATGCATAGGATCATCAAGAAATAGCACCTTAGTGCCTTTTTGAAGATGGAAGGACCTGCCATCACAGGTCTCATCAAAGCCTTCTACTCAAACCTCTACACCATCCAAGTGTTTGATGATGTTCTGATGATGGATTTTGGAGGCAAATCAACTCTCATTTGTACTAGATTGATTGGTAGCTTTCTCAATATGCCTAACAGAGGCACTCAGCTCCGCAAAACCAGCGACAAAGATGTCGTAATAATTCTAAAATATTGAGAGCTCCCCTCGAACTATGTGTCAGGGGAGATAGAAGCAAGCGGGATGAGCTAGACCGCTAGAATGTGCCATGAGCTGGTGGTGAAGCTGCTACCATCGAAAACTAGGTCTATGACTAGTTGTACCTATTTTAAAAGGTGTGTGGTCTACCATATGGTAGAGGGTAAGAAATTTAACTAGCCATTGGTGATCCTTCACCATTTGACCAAGTTGACTACTATCTATCATTATGGTTACCTCATAACCGAGTTGATGAGGGTAGTGAAAGTGGAAATCGCTCAATTTTTTAGGGAGTTCGGTGATACTGGTTTGCCCGTGAAGAAGAGATTTGAAATGGATTAGTTCAGTAAACTTGTTCACAACCAGGTACATATTAGGTACAATAAGCCACAACAAAAGTACAAGCTAAAGTGCATACCGGTAGTAGTACCGGCGGACATCCTAAAGGACGATGAAGATGGCTTCATGGTAGGCTTTGATGACAGTGATGATTCTGACAAATCCCCCATTTCAAGCATCTTGGAGAAAGTCTTTGCCACTGCCTCCTCCCCCAAGTAGAAGGCTACTTCCTCCAAGGCCAAGGGGAAGAGTCTTGCAAAATCCAAAACCGATGAGGCCCATGCTAAGCCCCAGCATCAAAGGAGGCAAATGAAGGCCAAAACTCACACATAAAGAGAAGCGGAGGCCAAGCTTCAAACTGAGTAGCAGGTAGTGGAACAAGAAGATGTGGCTCTGGCTGATGAGTACCTGCACCAAAGGAAGTGCAAAATGGTTTTCTCATAAGAAACTGAGGAGCATGGCGAGGCCAAGAAGTCCATAGAAGAGGACACTTTTAGTCCTAACACTTCTGCTGAAGTACAAGAAGTTTTTGCCAAAGTAAAGGGCACTCAACGCAAGCGTTATACCACCAACAGGCCCCTGCAATGAAATGTGCTGATGGTGAGCAGCGAGGAGGATGTTGGAGACACCCTTTCCTTGATTCTTGAGGAGTCTGATCCCCATGAACCCAACATTTCCACACCCTCTTTCACTCATGTTGAGTAGTCCTCTACTTAGCATGAGCAACCTCAAGCTGACACATCCTTGGGTTAAATAGCTAACCAAGAGGTTCCTCAAAATCCTACCCCCTCTTCCTCTGTAAATCCTCAAATCCCATCTTCTCCTGTAAATCCTTCAATACCCCTAGTTTCTACTCTTGTAGATACTGAAAACCAAACTATAAATTCTCCTCCTCCTTCAAACACTATACATTCTTCTATCCATTTCCATCCTCACCTCCTATTCATGTTTTACATTCTCCTATCCATTTCCATCCTCACCCGTTAATACCCAAAACCTTCCTATTCATATTTCTTCTCCTACAAAAAGCCAAGACTCTTTTTCTCCTAACCATTCACCAATAAATAACCCTTTTACCCATTCTTTTCCTGTATAAACTCAATCCCAAACCATTCCTTGTACATCCCCTGTACCTTCTATTCCACTCAAGAAAACCATTCCCCCTACTTATTCAACTATAAATACTTCTGAACCACCCTCTTCTTCAAACCCATCCTCTATCCCCTTAACCCCTCTAGTTAGGAAAGTTCCTAATGCTGAGAACTATGCTTAGTAAGGAAACGCAAGTGGTCCGAATGCTGAGGCAAATTTTACAGCCTGTGAAGCAATTGAACCCAGTAGAGAGCCAATCCGTGAGGATTTGGCTAATACATCTTTCTTTGAAGAAATCAGATAGTTAACTAGCAAGAAATTCTCTATGCTCAAGACAACTGCTGAGTTAGATGGAGCAGTAAGCAAAATGCTACTAGCTCAAGAATTGACGGACTTATCCTCCAAATATAAGGTAAAATTGCATGAATTTGAATAGCACAAAAGTGTGCCCAGCGAATCTCTCTACTTCAAGGAGTTTGAGAGGATCTAGGGTAGCTTGTTGGCTATTCAAAATCACTAGGAAAAAGAGATTGCGAAGAGCTTGGTGGACAAGATGGTTCTAATCATTACTGGTTTGACGAATTCTACAGCCCAGGTTGGGCAGCAATCACTGCTATCCCCATGTCTTCTGCAATGGCTAATGTTGTTGCAAGAAAGATTAAGGCTAGCGTTGATGCTGCTACTGAGCAGCTGAGTCTCTTGAGTACCAACATGGCTACTCATGTGACACAGGCCACAAACTTAGTGAGCAGCAAGCCAAAATAAAGAAGCTCACAGATCGCAAGATCAAGAATATCCTTAAAGAGGTAGAGCTATCAAAGGATGTTAGCCACAGCATTGCCAAGTTGGTGGAAGCCCAGTTAAAGTTTTTGCTGAACCATGATAACAAACAAGACCAGATTGTGAAGTACGAAATGTTGGAGAATTTTCGCTAAAGTCCAAGACAAAAGGAATCCTCTGATATGCGTCATTTCTCAATGTCCCCACGCAACTTTGCAACGTCAAAAACTAGAAAAATCACAAATCTCCATGTTGCTTTTCATGCACCTCTCTATCATAATAGAATTTCTTGAAGATAAATGAATTTTTGATGCATTTGGATTAACAGATTAATCCGCCTCAACGTTTTTGAAATCTCTGTCTCCAAAAATCTTGGAAATTATTTCAAACGGGCAAATTTGAAAGATATGAAGAGGAGAAATTGAAGACAAAGTTAGAACGAGAAGTTTGCAATGACTACTTCGAATACCTTCAAGTATAAATAGAGGACTAAAGCAGACACTCAAACTCGGTGAATCATCTCGAATTTCTTAATTGCTGAAATACCGTCTAAATATTCCCAACATTCAAAAATTCCAAATCAAGCAATCAAAGCAAATGCAAATCTTCCAATCTATTTGTAATAGAGAGAATCAAACCTTAGATTTAACTTTGTAAAAGGATTCAACGATATTTTAAGTTGAAATCCTTAGTTCGTAATTTCCATTTGAAAATCTGAGTGATGATTTAGGAAGGGTACCTAAAATGTGGTTGAGAAATAGTTAGAAAGAAAGGTACTTTCAGTAATAGAGTATCCCCATTGTAAAGGCTTCTCTGCCTGAGAAAGGAAAGAAACACTAGTGGATTAAAGCTTGAAAAGGAATCCGGGGAATGGAGGTAGGCTTGGGGTCGAACCAGGATAAATCTTAGGTGTAAAAGTTTCTAACCTTCATCTCTTTATCTTTATAATGTCTTGCTCATTCATCATTATCTCTGTTATTACTGTTAAAGCTTGAAAAACCAATTCGAGCTGAGTATAGTACTCAGTAATGATTGAAGATAAATTAAGTTTGCGAAGCTGAGTTGTTATAGTTTTTAGACCTGCACTTAGCATGAGTTACTCAGCACGCATCTAAAAACTGAACTTGGAAAAGATTTTTTATAAACTCTAAAAAGAACCAAAAAGCATTCACCCCCTCTTCTGTGTTAATTAAGCTATTTCGGACTAATAAGTGTTATCAAAGCAAGTGCTCAACTTTGAGACTCGCCATCTTTGAGTTAATGATCCTAAATGGCTTATAACAATTTAAGCTCCAACTCAGGACAAATTGTTCTCCTTAGAGACGGAATGTGTGTAACCAGCCCTTCACTATTTGATAGAAAGCATTATATGTTTCGAAAAATCGCATAAAAAACTTCATTCAGCCACAAAGCATGCAAGCATGGCTAGCTATTGAGCTTGGCCCTAAAATTTTCCTACTATTTTTCAAAATGGGGTGCGAGCCCCTGTTGATCTAGAAGATTATGATGATACTGACCTTAGGCTTCTCAAGGAGAATGCGACAGCCATCAACTGCTTACATTGAGTGCTAGATCTTACAGAGTTTAACAGAGTCACGGGCTACAAGATAGTGCAAGAAATTTGGAGAAAGCTGGAGATCACCTATGGGGGGAATGATAAGGTCAAGGAGTCTAAAATCAACCTCATGCTTAGAGAGTATGAGTTATTCCATATGGGTGCTAGTGAGGGTATTCAATTCATGAATACCAGGTTCATCAAGGATTTCACCGAGGAAGAGATGGTGAAGAAAATTCTTCGTGTTCTCACTATAAAGTGGGATGCCAAGTAGAGCTTGATCAAAGAGTCTCACGACATGAAGACCTATAGCTTTGATGAGCTCATAGGTACCTTGCTGCTGACTCAAGAAATGTCCCTAAGGAAATATATCTGTGACTCCAAAAGGAGTAAGGGTAAGGAGAAAGAGGGTAGAGCCATTGTCTTGAAAGCTGACTCATAAGATGAATCCAACATCACCGATTTAGAAGAGCATATGGAACTTCTGATGAGGCAATTCAAGTGCTTCATGAAGAAGGATGAGAAATTTCCCAAGAAGTCGTTTCCCAGTAAAACCAAGGTAACTCAGCTACGGTGCGAAGCTGAGAAAAGACCAAGGAAGGAACACAGTAAAGATAGAAAATACTTTGGCTATGGCGAGAAAGGCCATATTTAGTCATCTTGTCCAAAATCCAAGAAAGATAGATTCAAGAAGAGGTTAGCCAAGAAGGAGGAACTTGCTACTACATAGAGTGATTCAGAAGAATCTTCATCATCTGATGAAGAGGATACAGATTCTGCCAACTTCTTCTTGATGGTGATTGAGAAGAAAAGGGGTGAGAGCTCAGCATCTACTTTAAAGAATAGTCAATCTATTGCTGATTCTAAAGCTGAGCACCACAAAAGGAAGAACCCTCAAGCTGAGGTATAATATGAAATCCCTTTGTGAATAGAAGAGTTTGATTAAGTACTCTTTGATGTAATGAAGCTTACTAATAAGTCAGTTAAGAACATCAAAGAATTAGCGAGGAGAAGTGAAGATTACGAAAATACTATATCCACTTTTTTCAAGAAAAAGCTAAATATCAAGAATTTTATAAAAACAAGCTCACTAAGCAATTAGATGAGTTGATTACTAAGATAACAGCTTTAAAGGAGAAACAGGTTCCTCCTTCAGCCAACAGTATATCTTTGAGTAACAAAACTCACAATTCTAAGAAGAAAAATTCCTCTAATAAGAAAAAAGCGAGCAGCCTAAAATAAAAGTGGTGTGTAGCTTTTGTGGTAAAGCTGGACATGCCACAATTCTTTATAGGCATAAAAATGGTTATTATGACGAGTACAACTGGTCTAATTTAAGCATTGCTAACAAGGGAGGACCCAACTTAAAGGCATGGGTACTTAAGAAAACATAACTGTTTTACAGGTGAGTCTAAGATCCACTGATGACATTGGAATGTGGTATTTGGATAGTGGATGCTCTAGGAATATGACGGGAGATGAAATCTAGTTCATCTAATTAGAATGTAAAAGAAATGGAAATGTTAGTTTTGGAGATAACTGAAAAGGGAAGATTGTAGGTTGTGGCACTGTCAGTATTTCTCCTTCAATTGAAGAGGTTTCTCTAGTCAAAGGACTTAACTTCAACTTACTTAGAGTAACCCAACTGTGTAATAAAGGCAGGAAGGTTACGTTCAACTCAGCAAGTTACTCAATTATTAACTGTAAGACTGACTCAACTATACTCTTTGCTCCTAGAATTAATAATGTGTATGTAATTTATTTATCCCCGGGCTCCACTAATGTTTGTCTTGTAACTAAGGAGGATAATTCGTGGCTTTAGCATAGAAGGTTGGGTCACATAAATATAAACATTATGTTCAATCTGGCCAAAAAGCAACTAGTTATGGGTTTATACAGTATCAACTTTGAGAAGGATAGACTTTGCTCAGCTTGCAAGCTTGTTAAGCAAGTTAAGAAATCATTTAGGTCAATTAATAACATTGTAACTAAGAGACCGTTGAAGCTCCTCCACCTAGATCTATTTAGCCTAATTCAACCTATGAGCATGGGTGGAAAAAGATTCCCATTCGTGGTTGTGGATGATTTCACGAGATTCGCTTGGTTAGTCTTGCTGAGTAGCAAAGATAAAACATTTGAGACTTTTGTCAAAATCAATAATCGGATAATGAACGAGCTAGGAACTAAAATCAGTAGATTCCAAAGTGATCATGGATATGAATTTGAGACCTTTCATTTTAAAATCTTCTATTCACCTCATGGTATTGACCACAACTTTTCTAATCCTTGTACTCCTCAACAAAATGGGGTTATAGAATGGAAGAATGGAACCATAGTTGAAATGGCTTGATCTATGTTGAGTGATAAAAATCTACCAAAGTAATTTTGGGAGAAGGTGTTAACATAGCTTGTTATATCTTGAATTAGGTTTTAATTCACTTAACTCTTGAGAAGACACCCTATGAGCTTTGGCGAGGGCGCAAGCCTTAGATTGGTCATCTCAGATCATTTGGATGTAGGTGCTTTATTCTTAACATTAAAGATAACTAGGTAAGTTTGATCCATAGGGTAATGAAGTTATCTTTCTAGGTTACTCAACTAACAGTAGGGAATATAAAATATATGTCAAAAGAACCGGCTTATTAGAGGAGTCTATGCATGTAGATTTCAATTAAACTAACAATGAAGATAAAAATATCTAATGAAGAGGAAGGAGTAATCCAATTAGAGAATCAACTCAGCATGCCACCATCTATGCTTCCTGATAAGTGTATAATTACACTTATTATCATGATAATTTACACATTAAACACTATAGTTTAAGTCATTTTTATACTTCATATAAAAGATTTCACGTGGTATGTAATTATTTTTTTATGCAAATGCAGGTACTTGGTAAATCTTGGAAGTAAAATGATTAAAGTTGGAAATCTATGCAAAAAGTGTGAAAAAGGTGCAAAAAGATGCATGGAACTTAAGGAATTTGCAAAGGATCGAAGATGTCAAAGATTGGTAGAAATCGCAAAGAGGAATCACGTGAAAAAGGCATGTCACGATGGTGACATACATATCACGGTCGTGACTTGTTAACTTTCACAACAAAAGTTGCCAACCAAGTATTCACGGTCATGACAATCATTCGCGGTCCCAACCTTAATGGTTTTTTGGTCAACTCTTCTCTTTTTTCAACCACTGAATAAAAACGATCAACCCCATCAACCGCCATCAACTACCAAATGATAAGACACCTTCTAGAAGTCAATCAATCATGAAAAAGTGCCTTTCCATTGTGGATAAGATCAACCCAATTCAAACAATCACAATGAAGTGATGCAATCTTTCACCAATGGACACAATTCTTCGTTTGGATATATGCAACCCATCGTACTCTATAAATAGGGCTCCAAACTCTACCATTTTCGAGGCATAGATGGTGTGTGGGCACTTAATGTGACATAGAGGGTATATATGTGTGTGTTTACGTGTATGTATAGATAGAGAGAAAAATCATGTAGATTTTGTTTCGTTCTAAGTAAGCGAGAAAATGTATAAGTTATTCGACCCTTATTTCAATCACTAGATATCTCTACACATTCGAGTGATTGTTGTATAAGTGTAATTGCAAATAACTTATCAATAAAAGTTTTTGTTCTTCAATATTCGTTTATTCAATATTCACAAAGAATAGCATCCTAGCGAAGGTTCTGTACGAGTCGAAACCGAATTCAAAGTAGACGCAGGAATTGCAGGAATTGACGACTCCCATTAAAGAGTGGATACGGTTTAATCAACTTTAGCTTTCACTTGCATACCTTACAACTTTTCTTTGTTTTCTACTTATACTTTCTATTTCTAGAGAACGGGCTATTATATTTTACATGTTATTTGGATTTATTTTTAATTTTATTTATTTTTATTTTGATATTTATATTTTCTTGTTATTAACAAATTTTTTCTTTCTTATTCATTGAGTTTTCTTTGTAGCGTGTGCATGCCAAGTACGCGTAGTTCTGGAGAAAGTTTGGCGTCTTTCGAATTAGAAATAGAATAATTTGGTAAGAGTAGAAAATGATTTGTGTGTGTTTACGTTAGTGTGGTTTTAAAAATAAAAGAAAAGAACAAAAATTTTGGATTTTGGCATATTGCGACCGTGACATGCATCGCGCTCTTGATCAGTTTGGTCAGAACTCTCTGTTTTGGTATAAGAGAGAATCACAATAGCGACAAACCTTCATGATCGCGACCTGTGCGATTTGTGTAGCAATTATTACTGTAACAGATATTTAAACGGTTATATTTAGAATATATCCGTTGCAAGGGTAATACTTACCCTAATTTCTATATAAATAACCTCTTTGCCTAGTTTGTTTTCACAAAAACTCTTTTCATTATCTCAATCCTTTCGAAAAAACAAATTTTCTATCTTTCAAATATATGTTTCAAAATTCTTGAGTTTCATTATAATGGCACCAAAGAAACCAACATCAGCAAAGAGGAAGAGCAAAGTGGTAAATCGACAAAACGAATTTGGTTGTCCCTTTCCAATCTATAGTGAAGAAGAAGTTGAAAGATACTTGAGAATCAGGAACTTCTATTTTCACGGTACGCTTTCTACAATCCTACTTGTGCTATTGATGATGGGATTTACGTGGAAGTGGAGGAGTATTTTTCGCTGTTTGGATTGGGGAAGTTTGTGAATATGCGATTTCCTTTTATCGAGGAATGGGTCCTTGAATTCTTGGTTACTGTTGCTGAAGATGGGAATATCTTGAAAAATAAATTCAGGAATGGAGGACAAGAATATAAGTTCACTATGATGGATTTAATCAAATTGTTTAGTTTAAGAGAAAATTTTGGTGAGATTGAGAAAGATGAAAATTATGAATTAACGGATGTTTGGACTGAGTTAACAAGATTGGATCGATACGATGTCAAGAACTCATCCAACAAGAACATCCGAAGTAATAGCCTTCTCTACCTTCACAAGTTTATTTCTTTTCTTTTGACATGAAATAACTAAGGTGTCAATGAAGGACTTGGAAATATTAGAGTGTGCAGTTTCGCAATTTCGACCAAAGTTCCGATGTATATTTTGGAGTCAATCACTAGTCTGACTACACATAAAAAGGCTAGAGTTGGAGGTGCAAATGCAATTTGTGAAATAATTTTGGGGGCAAAGAATCGATTACCATATCAGTATAATCCAAGGGAGAAATTTAATTTTATGGGAGGAGTGTATATGAAGAGAGCAGGATTGGTTAAAGAAGAAGGAGGAAAGTTTACGTTTCTACCATATACAGTAAGGGTAAGGAAGCTTAGACCGACGCAAGACTCTACTTCTCGAGAAAATCAACTCGACGAAGAGGATGTTGAAGAAGTTCAATTCGAAAGTAGTAATTTAAGACAAGCCTCGGGAAGTACAAATGATACTTGGAGAGGAAAGTTCGTGAAAGATGTCGACCAAGCATGCTTATACATTACCTCAATACAGCAAGATATTAGTTAACTGATAAAATCCAACATTTCAATGAACCGTAAGTTGAATACGTATTTCAGAATGTAGAATTTGGAAATCTTGCTGAGCCCTCCAGATTCAAGTTCCGATGAATAAAACGGGTTCAAATTCTTGTTCTTTTATTTAATTTTATTTTCTTTTCAGTTGTGTGTTTTAGACTAGGTTAATATTTTAATAAAGTCTTCCATAATGAGGACATTGTGTTCTTTAGTGTGGGGGGGCATTCCTAAAAATCCCGAAAAATCCAAAAAATTAAATAAAATTAAAAACCGAAGAATTTGAAAATTTTTCTTAATTTATTGTTATTTATACATTATCCATACCTTTACTATACTAACATATTGTCCAAGGTTATTGTGAGGGTTAGGTATTACAAGTTTGATGTTAGTGCATATTTCGAACAAAAAATTTTCGAATGTACCACACGGTTGAAAGTGTGAGTGTTTTTAGCACAACATTTATCAATTTGGCAAGGATGAGTGGTGAGTGACATTCGAAAGTAACATTCCAAGTAAGTTTCGATTTACATTTCAATGCAACATGAATTAGTATAAGTTGTATAGTTTTAGTTTAATGCTACCGATAAGTTTAAGTGGAGTAATATCTAGTAGTATTCTTACTATGAGTTTTATATGCAAATCTCGAATAAGT
>CATIWQ010753438.1:0-10721 GCA_949673415.1 Euphorbia schlechtendalii | reverse complement strand
TTCATCTAAAAAAATAATAATAAAAAGAAAATATACAATAATTACGTAGAGGAGCGACCGGGGCCCCGAGAGGCGCCGCTGGAAAAATCCGGTGAGCCCTCGGGGCCGCGCAAGGCATCTCTGGCGAGGGACCCGAAGGACACTCACCAGAGTCGCTAGAGACTCTGGCGAGGGTCCTAAGGGACCCTCACTAGGAAGTTTGGCAAGGGTCAGGCCCTCGCCGGATTTTCTTGGTCTCCGCCTGACCTAAATTTATCTTTTTTATTTTTTCTAGGTTAAAATTCCACGACATGGTTTAAGAATCAGTTCCAGTCTAGTTCCTAAACATGATAAAATCATTAAAAATAGTAAATAAAAATTTTTTTAGCAAATACCTCGATCCGGGAAAGGTGAGGCTGATCTGGAAAATTAGGATCTAACGTCTCTATGGGGGAAGTAGCTGTAAACCCTAGCATAGTGTTACTCGCTGCCAAACCGTAAGCGGCATCAATATCGATAGAAAATAAGCCAGGATCATCAATAGGCTGAGGAGTGAGGCTAGAGGTGAAGTCGAAGTGCCCTGCCAGCGACCTTTAACAACATGTTTGCTAGAGAGAAAGGAGAGCAAGAGTGTTTAGAGAGAGAGAGGAAGATTATGAAAAGGGAAGGAATAAAAAAGAGGGAGCTCTATTTATAAAGAAAATAAGTGAGCCCCAACTATCTATTTTATTATTTTACAATGGGAGCCTCGTAATACTACGGAACGATGCTCGAGATATCCCCAATATTCCTCAAACTCATTTAATTCATTTATTCCTCAATGTTTTAATTTTTGATTGAAGGGTCAAAAATTTTTACTTCGCATAAACTCAATCAAATAATCAAAACATTCATCATGAAATATTTATTAACATTATTTTCTTAATTTGCCACAGAGAACAAGTCAACATCTACTAAGGAGATTCAAAATCACCTTTGAAACAAATTCGGGCACCTATCTCCAATCGTTCCGAGAGGCACGCGATAATCGCAGTCAAAGAAAAAATAAATGCCGACAATAACGAGAACACCATAGAAAGAAACGGTAGACCCACCTATAAGGGGCACCAAGTACCTAAAGGATTCTGAAGAAAGAAACGAACAACCATACGAAGATACAGCACCAGAAAGGAAGGCTTATTTTGTCACCAATTGGGAATAAGAAGTCATCAACGATACCAGTCAGGTATGCTCTGTCCCTACGCTCGTTTCGTGTGATCACACTCGTTGTTTGACCAGTGACAATCACACGAGGGGCAGCTATGAGCATGGGGTTTTGAACCAGCTCGCGCGTTCAATGATGATGGCTTTTTGGGATTTTATCCTTGAATTACACAATTTTCGAGTACCCAGATGTATCCGAATAGGAATCCTCCTCGTTGTTGAATTCAAAAGGACATTTTCAATAAAATTATCTAATTTTATTCTTTTAATTCAGAAATAAATTAAAAAATACGAAAATACATAAAAAAAATTCAAAAAAAACCCGAGGGAGACTGAATCCCGAGCCTGAGGCAGGCCTCGCCAAAAATGAGCTTTAGCGAGGCAAACCTCGCCAGGGTTTGGCAAGGCAGCCCTCTCCAAACTCGTTGGAGAGGCATCCTCACAAAGGACTTTGGCGAGCTCACCAAAGACGCGGCGAGGAGGTTTGCTGAACTTTTTTTCCGGCGAGACCCTTCGCTGGAAAAACTTACCTTTTTTGGATTTTCGAGATTTCTCCTATAAATAGTTTGGTCTTTTTCGATAATCGGACCCCAAAAAATTTATAGACAAAATATAGCTTTTAGAATTCTGAAGAAATAAATGAAGATTTTTTGGATTTTTACAAAAACAATTTTTACCTAAACTAAAGGACGAGGAGGATTTTCTAAGGCCGATCGGATATCTTCGAAGTGGATTCATTCCGTAAAGGTAAGCCTCTGAGTTCTTTGAACTGCAATTTTCATGCTTTCAGTGTTCTTCTTCTTCTTCTGATTTCATTTGTGAACCTAGACTTTTTATATTATTCAAATATTGTAATTCTTCTTCATCTATTATTCTTTATTAAAAGGAGATGTATGTTAGAACACCCCCACGAAGGGAATAAAACATATTCCCAGATAACAGCCCTCACCAATTTACCATGCGAGCAATTTCATTAATTAAAATGAGCAACCAACGTGCTAATAAAATGAACTGTTTTATTTAAATAACAAACACATTATCGCGATTGATTTTTTTAGGCCACACGAGCCTCGCTGAATTCAAAATCAAACATATATGTGATATCCCCTGTGGTAACCTTTATGGATGCATGTGGATTACGATTAGATGTATGTTTATGATTTTAATTTTCCTTCGGGTATCACAATTTCTTTTTTTTTTGGAAAATGTAATTAATAGGTTAGTGGGCAGTTTCATCCCTCGATTTTTGGAAGCCTTGTAATCCTTATTTTTCACATTTATTTACCGCATTTACTTACTACTTTGTAGATGGTTTATTATTTCGCCTTGTGGATGGTTTATTATTTTCGCCATAATGCATTTAAAATAAAAAAAATGACCTAAGCATGAATGTGCACAATTAAAAGAATACGGTTTTCTATAGATGTAATATAATGCAATCCAATGAGAAATAAGGAACTTATCCCGAACCCGAATCTCTGTGTCTTAGTGGGCCGTCCCCCGGATGTTAAGCCTCACAGGACTCTAGTTCCTTGAAAGAGCTAATCCAGGTGGCCACTCCACACTAAGAGACGGCGGATTCGGGTTTGAACTGATAAAAATTTTTTTTCGCCTTCTCTTTCAAACTTTTTCCTGGGTCTCCGACCTGGTGCACCTTTTTCAAACACCCTAGTAGACCACGCCTATGAAATCATGAGCTCTCGGCCCACCACTCCATGTTACCTGCTCACAGTAGCCGATCTCCCAAGTTGAAGGTGGTAAATTGAGTTAACACATGAATGTATTCGGGTAATACATTAGAGATCGCTATAAGATAGACACTAAAAAATAACTATATCCATGTGTTGGTGTCATGTCTTATTGTAGTAGCAGTACAAGTATCCTCAAACCTGAGATACTGGTTACCTTGTGTAGGAGTTGTTATACTTTGGGTCATACTTATTCATACCCTAGCAATTAGGATGACACACATGATTACGGGTATAGTGATGATCACATGTTGGTAAGCCGAGTAGTCAAGATGAGATCCATCACTCCTGATATAGTGATATAATGGGAGATGTACCTTAGGGCCCCTTGTTGAAGTGACACTCTCATAAACCTCTGATCAGAGTATAAGATTGATAAAACTGGTTTCTAGACAATCTTGATACAAAATGGCCGAGTGGTGTTCTTCATGAATAAGTTTAATTCTAGGATAGCTACAGCTATTACATGAGCTGACACTTAATCTGAGCTCAATAAATTGGATGATACTTAATCAGATGTAAGGAGTTTATTGTATTGGTTACTACTGCATAACCGGATCAAGTCACAAGCACGTGACGTTCCAAGTATCGAGTAATTATATACCTTTGCTAGAAAGCCCATTTGATCATCTAGAGATATCAGGTTCCATATCAATTTAGAACACTAAGCCTAAAGGTTCCTAGATGGGAAGCTAAGTTTAGGTTAACCTCTAATGGCTTTATACTTTGGGATCCTATGAGGTCACACACTTTGGGTCTTTATCAGACTACGTAACTGAGTCTATGGTGAAAATATAAGTTGTTGAATTCATTATAAGAGTTATTAATTAGTTAGACCAAATTAATAATTAAATAGAATAAAGAGAAAATAAGGAAAAATTACACAAAGTGGAGCAAGGGAATTGCGAGTGGGCCCCAAATGAACACTGGTTATTCGAAGTGGAGCTTACGCTACTGCCCCGCGAGCTGAAAAGTTCATGGGGCACTACCATGCGGGGCAAGCCCATGCACGTTAGTGAGCTACAAGCTTGCAAGCATTGCTAAAGGCGCGCGAGTTAGACAGCGGGTCATTTTGACTCGCGCGGCTAACCCGCTAAGGTGGGATGGGATATTCCCATCCACCTAGTGTTTGAGGGGGAGTCTAACGCTCCCCATTTTTCCCTATATATAGTCCTCCCCTCTCTCATTATTCTACACACATCTAAACTTTAGCTCAGCTTTTCTCTTTATGTTCGACATCTCTCTATTCATTCATTGAGTGAGATCCTCTACGAGTTTCTCCAAACAAACGAAGAATTCTTTTGAAGGCTCTTTCTAAAGTGAGCCTTCTCAATTTATTTTTGGGTTGGTCTTTGAGTAGTCTAGCAGCTGCTGTTTACTAACGGGTTCTTCCTCAACGAGGTTTTGGTCGGTGAAGATCCGTGTGGATCAATCGTAGAGGCTCTCCTAGTTTGGAAGATCATGCTAACAAATCTGCCGAATTGCTCTTGGGGAACACCGTCACCAAAAGATAGAAAGCATGCATCAACTGGTAATGCTCTAAACTTAGATGCTAGGTTTCGTTTTTAAGCTTTAAAAACCTAAAAACATCTATGGAAAGTTTTAACCTAGATTATATCAATCATGGCATGCATAGGAGATTTTTAGTTAATTTTAAGTTTTGAAATTCCGCATTGCAACATTTGCATGTTCAATTACTATCTTGGTTAACTAACAATGGTATCAGAGTCTGCCTTATGCTAAGCATGATTGATAATACTATGTTAAAATGCTATTTTCTATGAATTGATTAAAGTATGCTATGCATGACTTATGTTTCAATTCCTGTTATACAAAATGATATGATAACTAGATTAAGGTTTTGCTCAAACTTAGTCTAGGTGATTATCATATAAATTAGCAATGTTTTACCACACGTGTAAATGCTTTAATTGAGGGTCTTCCCGTACTCTACTTAATTAAAGAATGAAATCTTTAAATCATAGTTGTTTATGGTACAACGAATCGAAGTGCATGTGGTTATTTTGGCAAGGCTTGGACTTGGCTTCTCATTCAGTTTGAGGGGGGCCTCTCCTACCTGGAAATCTCCATCAGTATTAGATTCAAAAGTACCCAAGGGACTTTTATGACTTAGTCAATTTCTAGTATAGGAATTAGATTCCGCATATGGCTTTACAAACGTGGTTTAAATTGTTAAATTAAAACTTATAGACATAGGTGCAATGACTTAAATATGGACCTTGTTTGTTTTGCATGCTATGTGGAGTCTTGGCATAATGGAATGATCATGATATACCAGTCCTGAGCATGTTTCCTCAAAGTTAATAATTCCAAATAGCCCGGAATTATTATTTTTATAATCATATCCATCGTATAAGACTTAGACTAGGTCGAGACTAGTGGTACTAATAAAATCTCTACAATAATATTAAGGCGATATATAGTCTTTTCATCATAAGTCGTGATACGAACATTATTAATGGATGTAAGCACATGCACTACATGCTTTCCTTTAACATGTGTTTGGTCCTAAGACTAGATGGGGTTAATACCTTAACCAAGATGAGTTAGTTGTCCATATAATTAGAGCTAATGCCAAATTGGAAACACATTTAAGGAGTCGTACAATTGGGTAAGAACGTCTCGAAAAAGAGAACTCAAATTGATTAGCAATTGCAAGAGATGCAAATGGATGGGTTCCAACCATTGTTGTCTTTTTGTGGCTTTACCTGCGGTCATGATGTGTGGCTATGGATGCTACCTACTAAGGAAAATTGGTTCAACCAAATTTCCTGAATTTAAATAGAAGGGGATATTTAAATGTCGAGAAAATAGTAGGATTTATGTGTTTAATTAAAGACCTTATATTAAATGCATGTACATATACTAATGTCTAAAAAAATTTTATTTTATATCTAGATTGAATATGATCACTAACAAAAATACTCGCATTGACATTGGTCCTCTTGTTAACATAAAATATGATGTTTATAACTTCAATGAGTGGTTTGAGACTTTTAGAGGAGTTCTTTAGAACTACTACCTGGATTATGTTTTGACTGATCCTAGTCTCAAACATCCTGGTAAGAATGTTTTTGCATGTGAGGTGAATGATTATGAGGAGCACAAGGGAGACTGTGAGTTTATCGCAAAACTCATGTTAGACCACATGCTCCTAAAGTACACATTAGTGTACAAAGGGTTAGATCTCGCAACCATGATTCATTGTCTCAAATTGATGGAAAGTTTAGAAGATGAACAATTCCACAATAGATTGAGAGGAGACACCTTAGCAGTAGAGTTGGTTGTTAACATTTATGATAACTCGGAGATTTTAAGAGAGTTGGGAGTTGAGTATAGTGAGCAGTCTTTGAGGGAAATGGTACTGAGGGTATTACCAAATAAATATGATTCCTTCAAGAAGATGCTCAAGTAGTGTTCTCCCAACTATACCTTGACCCAACTTATGAACTTGCTCAAGATTTATGAAATTGAGTTTAGAAATAAATTCAAAGAGCAAGCAAATGCTGAGGATCTTAAGTTGAAGAAACTAAAAGGTTTAAAATTTAAAAGAAAGCTCATGAGGAAGTTAGAATTGAAGAGAGGAAATGTTTCTCTTGAAATAAGCTCATCGGATGATGATAGCTGTGGCTTGAATGTCTGGAGGTATGCTCATACTAGAGAATTTCTCTATAGTGAGTCTACTTGGGTATTAGATACTAGTTGTGGTACTCACATATGTACTTATGTGTAGGGATTGTGGAATAGTAGGAGTCTTGCAAAGAGGGAAATGGACCTAAGACTTGGAAATGGAGAACGGGTTGCTGCAACAGCTGTAGGGACATATAGCCTTCGTTTGCTTAGTGGCCTAGTTTTAGTTTTCAACAATTGCTATTATATTCCTGCTATCACTAAGAATATTATTTCTGTTACACTTTTAGCAACAGAGGGATTTGAAATTTTATTTTCAAATAATAAATGTCAAATTCAATTTGATAATGTTCTTTATGCTTGTAGAATATTTGTATGGCATTTATTAACTAGATACTACAAAAGAAATTCTAAATATGAACATTGTTAAGAAATCGAGATTAGATAATGAGGAATCCTCATACTTATGGAACTTTAGTTTAGGCTATATAAATGAGACTTGCTTAACTAAGTTACACAAATGTGGAGACTTAGGCCCAATGGAATGGGTATCCTATGGTGCGTGTGAACCTTGTTTAAAGGGGAAGATGACTAAGAAACCTTTCAAAGGAAAGGGACAACGTGCCACTAGTACTTTGGAAATAATAAATTCCAATGTATGTGGTCCAATGAGTTTGAAGAAACATGAGGGTTTCGATTACTTCATGACTTTTATCGAAGATTACTCATGATATGGTTATTTGCACCTTATGAGGCACAAGTTTGAAAGTTTTGAGAAATTCAAAGAGTTCAGAACCGAAGTGGAGAAACAGCTTGGAAAAAGTATCAAGACCTTTCGATCTGATCAAGGAAGTTAATACTTAAGCTAAGGGTTACAAGATTATCTAAGGGATAATGGTATTTTATCCCAATGGACACCTCCTTATACACCCCGACACAATGGAGTGTTAAGAAGGAAGAATCAAACCCTACTTGATATGGTTTGGTCCAAGATGGGCCAAGCAGAACTCAACATATCCTTTTAGGGTTATGTGCTTGAGAGTGCAGTTTATATTCTAAATAGAGTGCCCTCTGAATTAGTTGATCAAACTCCATACGAGTTAATGTATAGTAAAAAAACTCGCTCCCTCTCACCTTTGAATTTGGGGATGTCCTGCTTACGTAAAGAGGATGAGGTCAGATAAGTTGGGTGTTAAGTCTGACAGGTGTATATTTGTAAGTTACCCTAAGGAGACTATAGGGTATACCTTCTTTGATCCCAAGGAAGAAAAAGTCCTTTTTTCCAGAAATGCTCAATTCCTCGAGAAGGAGCATATACATACAAAAGCTAGTGGGAGGAATCTTGAGCTGAGCACTCAAGAAGATTAAAGAAACAATCAAATGATTATACCTGCACCAATTACACAAGATACTGTAAGCATAAAATAACCTATTATAACACCGACATTGTGTAAGTTAAGCCGTGCTCTAATCGCTCCCAAGCGATACGGGTTTTTCATCTCCGATAATAAACATCTCTTCCGTATGGAAGATGATGAGCCCAAGACTTACAAGGAGGTAATGGAAGGTTTAGAATCCAACAAATGTCTTACAGCTATGAGATCGAAGATGGACTCCATGTACGAAAATCAAGTCTAGAGCTTGATTAATGCTCCAAGTGGGATTAGGCCCATAGGATGCAAGTGGGTTTTCAAGAAGAAAACTGACATGGATGGTTACATAGTTACCTATAAAGCAAGGCTGGCTGTAAAAGGGTATAATAAAAAAGAAGGTATTGACTATGATGAGACCTTTTCACCGGTGGCCATGCTGAAGCCTATTAGGATACTCCTTGCCTTCACCGCTCATTACAATTATGAGATTTGCTAGATGGATGTGAAGACAGCATTCCTTAATGGAAATCTGGACGAGGATGTGTTTATGGCACAACCGAGGGTTTTACATCCAAGGATGGCTCAAAGGTATGCAAGTTGCAGAAGTCCATTTATGGACTTATGCAAGCATCGAGGAGTTGGAATATTAGGTTTGACTATAATCTGAGAAATTTGTTTTGTGTCAAACGCTAATGAGCCTTGTGTATATAAGAAGGTTAGTGGGAGTGTGATCATTTTGCTTGTATTATATATCGATGACATATTACTGATAGGAAATAATATTCTTTTTCTTCAGATAGTTAAGTCATGGTTGTCAGAGAAGTTCTCCATGGAAGACCTTGGAGAAGCAACTTTTATACTTGGTATAAAGATCTACCAAGATAGATCCAAAAGGCTGCTAGGTGTTTCTCAAAGTACGTACTTAGACAAGGTGTTTGCTAGATTTAACCTTGAGTAGTCAAGAAAGAGTTATCTCCCAATGTCTCACGGGATTAACCTTTCTAAATCTGAGTATCCGAGAACACAAGAGGAGATACTACACATGAATGGAATACCATATACCTCAGTGATAGGTTCCATCATGTATGCTATAGTATGCACTCTACCTGAAGTTTCACATGTATTGTGCATCATGAGTAGATTTCAATCTGACCCAGGTGAGAAGCACTGGATGGCCGTTAAAACTATTCTTAAGTACTTACATAGGACTTACGATATGTTTTTAGTATATGGAGAAGGTGATCTCACTTTGAAGGGATACATCGATGTGAGTTTTCAGTCTAACAAGGATGATTATAAGTCTCAGCCAGGTTATGTGTTTATGTTAATAGGGGAGCAGTTTTTTGGAAAAGTTTCAAACAGGATACGATTGCCCCGATTCAACTATAGAATCTAAGTATTTAGCTACTTTAAGTAGCTAAGCAAGTTGTCTAGCTTAAGGGATTATTGGTGATCTCGGTGTGGTATCCAGCATTGTAAATCCAATAGTGGTTTATTACAATAAAAATGGGGCTATTACTTAACCAACGGAACAACGGTCTTGTCACAGAAATGAACATATACTCAGAAAGTACTATCTTGTTCAGGAGAAGGTAGCCAGAAAAGATAGAATACATCTCGATAGATTAGAATCTAGCGGATGGGCTAGCTAAGCCATTGACTCGAGTTAAACATGACCAGCATGTTAACGAGTATGGCATGAGGCACATTGGCAATTGGCTCTGGTGCAAGTGGGAGATTGTTAGACATGATGTATGCCATAGAGGCAATTAGGGTGATATATCTTTATTAGCTATTATGTATAAATAGTTGTATGTGCATTGATGAGACAATGTCTATGACTACTTCATTGCGTAAAAGTGCGAGGACATCTGAAGCAATAGTCTTCTCTATCTACATAAGTTTATTTCTCAAAGTCTTTTCTTTCGACATGAAACAACTAAAGTGTCAATGAAGGACTTGGAAATATTGGAGTGCGCAGTTTCACAGTTTCGACCAAAGTTTCCAATGTTAACTTTGGAATCCATCACTAGTCTGACTATACATAAAAAGGTTAGAGTTGGAGGTGCAAATATGATTTGTGGGATAATTTTTGGAGCGAAAAATCAATTGCCAAACCAATATAATCCAAGGGAGAAATTTAATTTTATGGGAGGATTGTATATGAAGAGAGCAGGATTGGTAAAAGAAGTAGGAAAGTTTACGTTCCTAGCATATGAAGTAAGGATAAGAAAGCTTTGACTGACGCAAGAGTCTACTACTTGAGAAAATCAACCAGACAAAGAGGATGTTGAGGAAGTTCAATTCGAGAGTAGTAATTCAAGACAAGCCTTGGGAAGTACGAGTGATACTTGGAGAGGAAAGTATATAAGAGATGTCGACCAAGCATGCCTAGACATTACCTCCATACAGCAAGATGTTCATCAACTGACAAAATCTAACATTTCATTGAACCGGAAGTTGAATACGTACTTCAGAATGCAAAATTTGGATATATCTCCGAGTCCACCATATTCAAGTTCTGAGGAGTAAAACGGGTTCAATTTCTTTCCTTTATTTTATTTTAGTTGTGCGTTTAAAATTTGATTTTTATAATGTCTCACAATGAGGACATTGTGCTCTTTAAGTGTGGGGGGGCATTTGTAAAAATCCCGTAAAATCCAAAAAAATTGAATAAAATTAAAAAATCGAAGAATTTGAAAATTTTTCTTGATATTTTTGTTATTATACATTATCATTTCTTATACTTTACTAACATTTGTCCAAG
>CATIWQ010753182.1:0-25881 GCA_949673415.1 Euphorbia schlechtendalii | reverse complement strand
TTCCAATTTCAAATCTTTCGACACCACGATCCATATCACTATATCAAAACCATTGGGGTCTCTCGCGAATTTGTTATTAATATGGGTAAGAAGTGTAGTTTTTCCTACTCCCCCCATACCATATATGCCAATGATGCCCACTTCAACACCGTGGAGAAGAGCCCATGCCTGTTGTAGCATTTCTTCAGTTCCCACTGTCGGATTCTGAATTCTTTCAACCACGCGTCTTGGAACTGCTTTTGCTGTCACTACTTCCCTGAAATTTCCTTCGGAACGCAGAGAACAGACATCTTCTATTTGTTGGGCAACCATTCCTACAAATATGGAGTTAGAAATATCTCCAACGAGCAATTTGTTAAGCTCCCGGGGGCCGGCATCCAGCAGCTTATCAGCTTTGGCTAGACGATCTTGTGCCTTTGACAGCCACAGCTGAACTTGTTTCAGTGTCGGCTTTTCTGGCCCTCCCTCCAACGAGATCCTCTGCTGCAAGTCCTCCTTCAACGCCTTCAATTCTTCCTTTGCGTTGCTCAATTCTCGGAGATCAGATTCAAGCTGTTTTGCAGGTGCATCGACTACCACTTGTTTAAAACCAGCTTCTTCAGCCATCAAAGCGTTGACTCGATCGAGACTTTGAGCAACAGACTTTCCAAACTTGTAGGTTGACTTACAGTTCTTCGAGCAGAAGCCGGCCATGCATAAGTTGTGCTTTTCACGAGCACCTCCATCTAGCAGTTCAGTGACTTGAGCAACTGTATGATCCACCGTTGAAAGCCAATTCACAACTTTATCCGGCTGTTCCATCTGCGGTCTTTGTTGATTGATCGCAGTTCGGATCACATCGTTCCTCAACGCTATCAGATGATCTCTAGCAGCCTCCAAAGCATCAAGATTTTCTTCAAGTTTATATATGTACACAGATTTCTTGGCAATACAGTCCCAGCAACGGCCCATCAAGGCATCGCCGCACTGAATACTAAATACGTTACCCATTTATTGGATTTCTTATCTAGAAAAATGGATTAACAGATCAAGAATGTGGAGATCAAGACTGGAATCAAAGAGTTTTATATTTTTAAACAAACGGAAAACAAAAGACAAGAGAAGACAGCATAATAATATGATGGGGCCACGAACAAGCATAACAAAGTAAGAGCTCAACAAACATGATGATTGATGACTGTATAGAATTATTATCATTACATAAAATGTGAAAATACATTTTGCACCCATCATACAGCTACTGATATACCTTATTTTTGTTCTTCCAATAGGAATTTTTGTTGGTTGTTGAAATAAAAAACTGAAGTGATCTTTAGCTTAATTTAGAGTAAATTCTCATTAGCTTATTTTAGAGTAAATTTCTTATTATGCAGAATTGAACTTAATTTCTTTTTGAAATTATAAGTTGAAGAGAAATAAAGTAAAAACTAAAAAAAAGTTGACAATGAAAAAGAAAAAGAAAAGAAGGGATGATTTGACGAATGAAAGCTTTGATTTTTTTAGTTAGTGGAAGGGACAAGAGAAGCTTAATTATTGTTCAAATCAAATGGAGGGAAATATATTCGATGTAACAACGCTTTTCTGAGCTTTGGCAATACATTTTTTATTTTAGCGATACTTTTCTAGATTTTAACAACACTTTTCACTTCCGCCTAATTATATAAAATCGTGTCTTGAAAAAACGCCCACAAATTGTTGTTCTTTCTATGAATTTCAACAATAAGTTAAAAGGAATTTAAAGTACCTTTCTTTACAATAATAGAAGAGTAGGGAAATGAGATATGTGTACATGCTCTCCATATTAAATGGAGGAGAATATTTTATCATTCTTAAAAAGCTTGCTTTCCTCTAATGTGAAAGTTGAAAAATGAGTCGTTGGAGCATTTTTTGAGAATTAAGCATCCAGCCCATTATGCAGCAATAAATTCTGTTACTCCACATGCTAAAAGAACCGCAACCATTTTTCTCCACTAGCACGAGTTACAAGAGTTGATTAAAAAATCAAATGTAAGAACAATCATATATTCAATCATGTACCAAATTATAACTTACAATTTCCCACCAAACTGCATTTCCATTGAAATTTATGTCACCAACAATAGGAGCATCATCCAGTTCAATATAAGAACATAGCAGTGACAATGCAAACATATTCAATTAAAAGGGCTTAAAATCATTGATGGTACATGAACTTTTTATATTACTAACATACTGGTACATGGACTTAAAAACTTGACATTATAGTACACGAACTTAAGAATTCCCTAACATGTTCAAAATGATCTTTTACTACCCAAAATGACCTTTGCTTTATTTTCATTTTTGCCCCTTTCTTCTTCAGATTCCATTGAAAAAAAGCAATAGAAAAGCTTCTGCATCTCTAAAATCGATAGACATGGTCAATTTCATCACTTAGTTCTTGAAGGGAATCTGAAAAAGCAGAGGAATCGTGGTGGAATGAACTCGCTCGGGAGGATGATCAAGCTCAAGCTTCCTTTTCGTCATCTTTCCAAAAGAGGTGATTGATGATTCTTCTCAAAGGTAAATCCATATCTATCTATATGTTATGCTTGCTCTGCAACTGACATATCTCTTTTATTTAACATCGCCCTGCAACTCTACAGCTCTTTGCACATGTTTCATCTCCACTGTTATCATAGAATTTATGATTTTGTACAATCAAATGTTGTAAATGGTCGTTTATGCCGTTTAGTTTTTTTCTTTAAATGCGAGAAATATTATATGGCATGCAGTATTGTAAAGCAAGGAGACGAATAAGATAACGGAATTGGTATCTATTTTGTTGCTTGAAATAGATATATTACTTTTTTTAATTCTTGCTGTTAAATGCATATGTTTGCAATGTCACTGCTAGTTCATATTTGTTGGTGATATAAATATCGATCGTCTGCGATTTGATGGAAAAATTTAAATGATAAGTTGATGCAGGATTGAAATAAAGATGGTTAACTACTGAAGCAATATAAAAAAAAGAGTGCATTTTTCTGTTCATATTGATTTTCTTGTAACTCATGCAAAATACTAACAAGTAGCCGAGTGTGTTTATAAATATTTGCTGTTTGCTTGTTACATAGGACTAACTGCATTTGTTAGCTGTTTTCGGTCTGTAACTAATGGTAGCAAAATGTTAAATTGATGTTCTTAGGCTTGAGTATGATGGTGAGTTTATTCAAATATATTATTAAGTAGTATACTGGCATGACTTTCACATATACATTCAATGTTAATTTCAAGATATATACATGAAAACAAGACTTTTAACACTGAAAGTTTATCCATTACTTGTTGATTTTATATATCAATTGTAAGCCTATAAATAGGTTTATTATCCTTTAATATAATTTGCCTTTGAGTAACAAGGTATACACAAGCTAAAATAGTATACACACTGTAAACACAATCATATATTGAATCCTGCATCAAATCATAATTTACAGTTTTCCACCAAACTGCAGATCCAATGAAATTTACATCATTAACAATATGAACATCAATTAGTTCAAAACAACCAAATAGTGTGTGTGTGTGTGTGTATAGACACACCAATAATAATAAATATATTTAAAAAAAACCAAATTAGACACACCAATTCCATCATCATACACCAGGCAACTTTTCTTTCCCATTCATTTCCTTGCTCTACTGTACTGCCTGCCTGCCATATGACATTTTGACAGATATGGTTATAAGACAACAAAAGGCATTAACACCATTTACTAATGGAAACACAAATTCGATGATAATGGCAGAAAATGAAACAAACATATGAAAAATACTATAGAGTTACAGCGCGATTTCAAATGAAACAGATATGGAAGTTGTAGGACAAAAATAACAAATACCTTTTTAGAAGAATCCTGACTTTTGGAAACAGGACGAAAAGGCAGGTTTAGTTTGATGGTCCTCCCAAGTGAGTTCATTCCACCAATATTCATGTGCTCTAATCACAACATTGCATCCTTCTGCGCTCTCCAACTTCAGTGGAAGCTTCTTAAGAGCTGGGCATCCGCTTACTCTGATTTCTGTTAAACATGGAAAGGACAGGGCCACGGGGCATATGGTTTTGAGCTCTGGTAGGTCCCATAAACGAAGAGCATTTGGCAATGATGAAATATCGAGGGACTTCGTATCATTGATTTCTTGCAGATTCAACTGATGCAGACTGTTCAATAATATTTGGTTGCTGCAAATGTGATGGAGAAAGGAGGCACTCCTTACTGTCAAGCTCAGTTCGCTGAGATTTTTCAGACACATCAGCCCTTTGAATAATATGTTTTCATCACTCAACACATTATTTGCCATACCGTCATAAAAATCAGGACCACATCCCCACATATTCAAAACTTGCAGCTTTGATAAATTAGATATCACTTCAACTGGAATCATCTTTATAAAGACAGCAAACTTCAGGATCAAATATTTCAGCCTTTTCAGACTCTTCATTTCAATTGGCAAACTTTCCAGTCTTGTAAATGACAAGTTGAGAAACTTGAGCGACTCCAAATTCGATATTTGCAATGGCAACACTTCTATTTGTGTGTAGATAGGTCTAGAATTGTTATGCTAGTCATAAACTGAAAGAAGCCTTCTGAGATAGTTTTCAGTTGATTATGACAGAGAAACAAAGTGAGTAGATCAGAACATTTTGGGGTTCCTTCAATACTTTCCAAGGAGTTGTCCATAAAAGACACCTTTTCTGCTCCTTGCCATTCTTCATTCCCCGGTAGTCGACTTAATTGGGCACCTGCTTTCACGAAGAACTTATGCTTTTCTTTCTCACATTTACTGATGAAATTTCAAACACAAACTGAATCAAATGTGGACAAATCTGTCACTCTCCAAAGCCAGAGGTATTCTTGAATACTAGCATTGTAATTAATAAATGAGAATGAGATTCTGTGTAGCAAACAAATGCTCATAATGTAACAATCCCCTGAATGTGAGCCCCTTTTGTCTTTAATATGCTTGCCACCTCATCATACCCGACCAACTCCTCTGTTTTTTTTTTCTCGCCACAAGCTAGCTAAAAGTGCTGCCACCCTTTCTAGCCTGCGAAAAAAAATAATACGAACTCACTTAACAAAGCTTTTTTCAGCCTACTTGCTACTATTTTGCACGATTTACAAGAAAATCAAATCAACAGAAACGTACTCTTTCCCTATTGCATCAACTTATCATTTACAGACATGTAGTTATGTATCTCCAACAACATGAGCACACAGCACTGGCATTGCAAACATATGCAATTGATAGTGAGAATTTAACATAATATGAACGAAGAACATGATATATGAATACTGCAAAACAACATCCATGTAAAACACAATTATATGACACTTCTGAGCACTCTTTTATTATTTATAGGACTAAGAGATAATATATAATCATAATAGTGTTTGTTCACAAAATCTTTACTAATTCGAAGTCAAATTTCAACACCTTGCTTTGCTGTACTGTCTGCCATATGATATTTTCATAGTCAATAAAAATCCTAAAATCAAATTATAATTGGATATAATAGATCATTTACTTGTATGGAGACATTTATTCTACCAAAGCAGAAACGTAGGAAAAGAACTGTAGAGTTGCGGGGATTAGGATAAATGATACTGTGAAAGCGTATAGGACTACATTGTGAATTACTTTTATTTTATTATCAAAGGGGTTACATGTATATATATACGTAGGATGAATATAGATTAGGTAACAAATCAATCACATTAATTGTTCCCCACTAATTCCTCCCATGATCTCTCCTTTGAATCCGTAACAGATACAAATACGTATGCCGTAGAACAAAAATGAAAATCAGATAAAGGCGGTATACCTTTTTAGATTAACAGTCTCTTTTGGAAACATGATGGGAAGGCAGTTTGAGTTTTAGGATCCTCCCAAGTGATTGCATCCCTCTGCACTCTCTGACTTCAATGGAAGCTGTTTAAGAGCTGGGCAATCCCTTACTTCAATTTGTGTTAAACAGGAAAAGGATAGGGGTACGGGACTTATTATTGATGTTTGCTTAATTTCTCTGCACTTATTATTTCTTCCATCTTCTCGTTCTGTGGGCTCTTAAAATAGTCAAATGAGGGGCAAATATGAGCCATGTCATGTCTCGCATTTTGAAGTTATAACTGACTTCCACTTCTCGGAGGCCAGAAAAGATGAGCAGGTTGTTATTGAGACTACTTCTGGGAGCTTGTGTTTCTCTCTCTTCTATAACCACCTCTTCCAATACAGGAGTCATAGCTATATGTAGAAGATGGAGTTGTTTTGCATTTGCCAATGATGAAATATCGAGGGATTTTGTATCATTGATGTGTTGCAGATTCAAAGCATGCAAACAGCTCAATGATATTTGGTTGCTGCAAATGAGATGGAGAAAGGAGGCACTCCTTACTGTCAAGCTCACTTCACTGAGATTTTTCAGACAAGTCAGCTCTTTGAATAATATGTTGCCATCAACACTCAACAAACTATTTACCATATGAAAGATGACCACACTGAAACATATTCAAAACTTGCAGCTTTGATAAATTAGATATCACTTCAACCAGAATCATCTTTAAGAAGATAGTACGCTCCAGGATCAAATAAATCAGCCTTATCAGACTCTTCAATTCAATTGGCAAATTTTCCAGTTTTGTACATGACAAGTTGAGAAACTCGAGCGACTCCAAATTCGATATTTGCAATGGCAACACTTGTATATTTGTCCAAGATAGGTCTAGAACTGTTAGTCTAGTCATAAACTCAAAGAAGCCTTCTGAGATAATTTTCAATCTATAATTTTGACAGAGAAACAAAGTCACTAGATGAGAACATTTTGGGGTTCCTTCAAGACTTGTTAAGTAGTTGTCCATAAAAGACATCTTTTCTTCTCCTTGCCATTCTTCATCCCCCGGTAGTTGACTTTATTGGGCACCTGCTTTCACGAAGAACTTATGCTTTTCTTTCTCACATTCACATGCTATCCACACTGCCATGTCTCGAACCACAACATGCTATTTCACGCATTCTCCTTCATCTTGTAACTAACATTGACGAATAAGGGTATAAACTATCCCATATCCTTCATGACGCCCACAAAATTTCTCAGCCACCCAGTAGCGTACCAAATCATCCTTGACTATTTCAAAGTCCTCAGGAAACAAAGAACAATATAGGAAACAATGCTTTTGTGCATTATTGGGCAAGGAATCGTAACTAAACTTCAAACGTTTAAATACACAAACCTCCATACCTTGATACAGCTCATCTTCCATGCCTTGTAAGTTTGAGACCGATCTTCTCAAGACATTAAGAGCATGCTCCCATTCCTTAACTGTACTCCTCGAAGCCATGGCACGGCCAATTGTGATGAGTGCTATTGGCAATCCGCAGCATTCTTCGGCCACCTTTTGAGCTACATGTAAAACCTCTTCATCTATTTTTCCAACCTTTTCCTCAAAGAGTTCCCATGCTTCTTCCGGCTTCAGAGGTTTCACTATCATGGTCTGTGTAGCTTCCATTTGTTTGCAAACCGCAAAAGAACGAGTAGTAAGTACTACCTTGGAACCATTTTGTTGGGTGGGAAGAGGAACCCCTATTTCTATAAGATCAAATTGCTTCCACACATCATCCAGAAGAAGCACAAGTTTTTTTTTCCTGCAACACTTCAAATATGTCTTGTGCTTTCTCCTGAAAACTTTTATGCACCCAACCGCCATCCAAAGATCGTATCTGTTTCCAAATAGATTCTTGGATGAAGCCTAGTTTCAAATCTTTCGACACCGTGACCCACAACACAAAATCAAAATCATTGGGGTTACTCGCGAATTTGTTATTAATTTGGGTAAGAAGGGTAGTTTTCCCGACTCCGCCCATACCGTATATGCCAAAGACGCCCACTTCAACACTGTGGAGAAGAGTCCATGCCTCTTCTAACATTTCTTCAGTTCCCACTGTTCGATTCTGATTTCTTTCAACCACACGTCTCGGAACTGCTTTTGCTGTCACTACTTCGCTGAAATATCCTTGGGAACGCGGAGAACGGACATCTTCCATTTTTTGGGCAACCATTCCTACAAATATAGAGTTAGAAATATCTCCACTGAGCAATTTGTTAAGCTCCTGGGGGCCAGCATCTAGCAGCTTCTCAGCTCCAGCTAAGAGAGTTTCTGCCTTTGACAGCCACACTTGAACTTGTTTCAGAGTCGGTTTTTCTGGCCCTTCCTCCAAGCAGATCCTCTGCTGCAAGTCCTCCTTCAACGCCTTCAACTCTTCTTTTGCATTGCTCAATTCTTGGAGATCAGATTCAAGCTGTTTTGCAGGTGCGTTGACTACCACTTGTTTAAAACCAGCTTCTTCAGCCATCAAAGCATTGACTCGAGTAAGACTATGGGAAACAGATTTTCCAAACTTGTAGCTTGAAATACACTTCTTCGAGCAGTAGCCTGCCATACAGAAGTTGTGCCTTTCTTGTTCACCTCTGGTTAGCAGCTTATTAACTTGAGCAGCCGTCTCGTCCACCCTTAAAAGCCAGCCTTCCACTTGATCCGTCTGTTCCATCAGGGGTGTTTGTTGATTGATCACAGTCCGCATCACATCGTTTCGTAACTCGGTTAATTGATCTCTAGCAGCCTCCAGAGCATCAATGTTGTCTTTGAGTTTGGAAATATACAGGGATTTCTTGGAAATACAGTCCCAGCAACGACCCACCAAGGCATCTCCGCATTGAACACTAAGTATGTTACCCATTCAACTTTTTTTCTGAGAGATCAACGGATTGAAGAATGTGGGGAATATAACTGGAACTTAAGGTATGGTTGGGAGCAAGTTTTTGGTTGGAATGGAAGGGATGGTAAATTGATTACCATGCTTGGGATGAGGTTGCAAAAATAGGGGAACTATTTTAATAATTAAAATAATTTTAATTAAGAATCACATGATCCAAAAAGTTCTGATATTTTAAAAAGAAATGACACAAAGACAACGACAAGACAAGAAATGAAAAGAAAAGGAGCATTAATATGGAAAAAGTATACCCCATATGCGTGTACAGACTCTTACAATAACACTGCAGGCCCCGTGAATAATAACAGTGTTGAGATATTAGCTGAACACAATTGGATATCACTTTTTTGCTGTTATCAATGCATTTCCTACAGTTTGACTGTGTGTATTGGATTGACTCTTGTACACAATCCTAATCGTATACGCAAATACAGAACTCATGCAAATTTAAAACTATGTTTACATCCATTTTAAAGCAGCTAAAAGATACCATTACATCACTATACAATCCAAACTGAGTATCAGAGGCTTAAAATGGAAATTAAGGTCCACTTTCCTGACTTTGTATCCTGCAAGCACATGACCAGAGCCATTTCCATTATCATACTCCTCGGAAAGGATACTTTTCTTCACTTTTCTCAAGGAAATACGGATTTGACTTGAACATGTCTGAAAAGGACCAAAACAAAGGCATAAATTAGCAACTAAGAGAATACTGTATAGAATATAAATAGAATGAAAACAAAAATACTTTGAAGTCGGCCCTTCTGGAAGTAGAAAGGCTTCAACCAAATATTACGCTCTTGTCCGTCTCCTCTTCGTGAAGAATACCCCTTCAATAACCAAACACTGTTCAGGACAAAAAGGATAAATTTATCTTTTCAGAAGAACTATATCTTTCTGAAACAGGATGAAAATGTAGCTTGAGCTTTATTATGTTCTCATGTGAGTTCATTCCACCAGGATTACTCTGCTTTAATCACAACCCCACAAAATACATTTAATCCTAGTAGACCATAACATTTTTTTGTATGTTTTATCTTCTCCACAACATTCCAACATCCTACAAACACACTTCTACCTGCATAATATATCAATAGGAAACACTAAACAGTTAAGTCACCAGTAGAATCGGATAAAAATGCATGATAGCAGTACTCTTGAAATCTGACTAAAAAATTGCTTATCTTCCAAACATTCTGCCAAACTATCTTTGTGAATTTTGAAGACCTCGGGATACAATGCACAGAATAGGAAACAATGCTTTTGTGCATTATTGGGCAAAGAATCGTAACTAAACTTCAAACGTTTAAATACATCAACCTCTACATCTTGATGTTGTCTAGTTTCAAATCTTTCGACACCACAACCCATATCACAGTGTCGAAATCATTGGGGATACTGACAAATTTGTTGTTGATTAGTTCAAGAAGGGTAGTTTTTCCAACTCCCCTCACACCATATAAGCTGAAGATCCCGACATCAACTTTATGGAGAACAGACTTTCCAAACTTTGAGGTTGACATACATTTGTTAGCGCAGTATCCTGCCATACACAAGTTGTCCCTTTCTTGAGCACCTCTGGTTAGTAGTTCACTAACTTGATAGGTCTGTTCCATCTGTGGTGTTTGTTGATTGATCCTCAGTGCTGTTAGTCAGCCTTCAAAGCTTCCAGGTTATCTTCAAGTTTGGAGATATACAGATATTTCTTGGCAATAGGATCTATAATGATTTTTGAGTGATTAATTTGGTTTATATGTTTGATCCAAAATGGATATCAATATGCTTGCTGAATTTTTGAAGATGGATTCTCCATTATAATGGTTATGTCTGAATTTATTAGACTAACAAGCTCAAGTAAGATTTAACTGTTATGCCTGAATGCAACAGAGTATTGTTACTCAATGTTGCAAATCAGATTAATATAGGGCTTCTTTTCCTTTGGGAAGTGGAAGTTTGTGGGAGTTAAAAACCACATAATTATGGTTCTGTTCTTAGAATAGCTTAGCCTGTTACGCTTGCTGTTGATATCGAAAGTTTCTTGTGATTTCCTGATGAAATTACAAAATTATAAAGGGTTTTCAAAAGATTTTTCACCATAGATTAGTTATTACTTCAGAAATTTGTCTATAATGTCAACTAATTAATTAATTTTCCTGCGAAAAATTAAGTATTTCACCCTGAATATTTAGCTGGATAAAACGTTTTTTCTCAGCTGTCATTCAATTTGTTTGTCCTCTGCTCAGTAGTCATGATTGTTTTTTCTTTCTGTTGAAGAGTACTAAACTACAGTTGTTTTTCATTGAATTGAATATCTCTAACCATATTCCATTATCTCTAATCATTCAGACCTCCAAAGTAAGCCTATAAATAGGTTCATTATCTCATTAATAAAATGTGCCTTTGAGTCACAAAGTATACTGCATACTGCCACAAGCTAAAATAGTATACACACTTACAATATGATAGGTCGACAAAAGTATACAATACGTAACAGTGCATTTTTCAACCACTAGCACGAGTTACAAAACTTTGGAGCATTGAAAAAATCAAATGAACAGAAATCTACTATTTTCACTATTGGTTCTGTAAGAACAATCATATATTTAATCCTGCATCAAGTCATAATTCAGAGTTTTCCACCAAACTGCAGATCCAATGTAATTTATATATATATATATATATATATATATATATATATATATATATATATATATATTAAACGACCAAATAGACATACCAATTCCATCATCTTACACCAGACAACATTTCTTTCTTATTCATTTCCTTGCTATACTGTACTGCCTGCCATATGACATTTTCACATTCAGTTACAATCCGAAATAGATATGGTTATAAGAATACAAAAGGCTTTAACAACATTTACTAATGGAAACACAAATTCGATGATAATAGCAGAAAATGAAACAATCATATGAAAAGTACTATAGTGTTACAGCGTGATGTCTAATGAAACAGATATGTAAGCTGTATAACAAATACCTTTTTAGAAGAATCACCACTTTTGGAAACATGACGAAAAGGAAGCTTGAGTTTCATCGTCCTCCCAAGTGAGTGCATTCCACCAATATTCTTCGGCTGTAATCACAACATTGCATCCCTCTGCACTCTCCGACTTCAATGGAAGCTGTTTAAGAGCTGGGCAATCCCTTACATTGAATTTTTTTAAACAGGAAAAGGAGAGGGGTACTGGACTTATGGTTTTGAGATTTGGTAAGCCATATAAATCAAGAACTTGGAGTTTTGCAAAGAGGTTAAAGTTTTCTCCCCTAGCTTGATGTTCGCTTAATTTCTCTGCACTTATTATCTCTTCCATCTTCTCGTTTTCGTGGGCTCTTAGAATAGTCAAATGAGGGACAAAAATGAGCCATGTCATGTCTCGCATAGTGTAGTTGAAATGGAAGTTCACTTCTCGGAGGCCAGAAAAGATGAGCAGGTTGTTATTAAAACTACTTCTCGGAGCTTGTGTTTCTCTCTCTTCTATAACCATCTCTTCCAATTCAAGATTCATAGTTATATGTAGAAGATGGAGTTGTTTTGCATATGCCAATGATGAAATATTGAGGGACTTTGTTTCTTTGATGTAATGCAGATGCAAATCATGCAGACTGTTTAATAATATTTGGTTGCTGCAAATGTGATGGAGAAAGGAGGCACTCCTTACTGTCAAGCTCAGTTCGCTGAGATTTTTCAGACACATCAGCCCTTTGAATAATATGTTGCCATCAACACTCAACACATTATTTTCCATAAGGTAATAAAAAGCATTACCACAATCGAACATATGCAAAACTCGCAGCTTTGATAAATTAGATATCACTTCAACTGGAATCATCATCATGTAGTCAGTACGCTCCAGCATCAAATATTTCAGCCTTGTCAGACTCTTCAATTCAATTGGCAAATTTCTCAGTTTTGTATATGACAAGTTGAGAAACTCGAGCGACACTAAATTTGATATTTCCATTGGAAATACTTCTATTTCTGTGTGAGACAGGTCTAGAACTGTTAGACTAGTCATAAACTGAAAGAAGCCTTCTGAGATAGTTCTCAGTTGATAATTATGACAGAGGAACAAAGAGACTAGATGAGAACATTTTGGGGTTCTTTCAAGACTTGTTAATGAGTTTTTCATAAAAGAAACCTTTTCTGCTCCTCGCCATTCTTCATCTTCCAGTAGTCGACTTAATTGGGCACCTGCTTTCACAAAGAATTTATGCTTTTCTCTTTCACATTCACATGCTATCCACACTGCCATGTCTCGAACCACATCATGCAATTTCACGCATTCTCCTGCATCTTCTAACAAACATTGGCGAATAAGGGTATAAACTATCCCATATCCTTCATGACGCCCACAAAATTTCTCAGCCGCCCAGTAACGTACCAAATCATGCTTGACTATTTTGTAGTCCTCAGGAAACAAGGCACAGTACAAGAAACAACGCTTTTGTGCATTATTGGGCAACGAATCGTAACTAAACTTCAAACGTTTATATACACGAACCTCCATATCTTGATATAGTTCATCTTCCATGGCTTGTAAGTTTGAGACCGATCTTCTCAAGACATTAAGAGCATGCTCCCATTCCTCAAGTGTACTCCTCGAAGCCATGGCACGGCCAATTGTGATGAGTGCTATTGGCAAGCCGCCACATTCTTTAGCCACCCTTTGAGCCACATGTAAGGTATCTGCATCTATATTCCCAACCTTTTCCTTAAAAAGTTGCCATGCTTCTTCCCATTTCAAAGGCTTCACTTTCATGGTCTGTGTAGCTTCCATCTGTTTGCAAACCGCAAAAGAACGAGTAGTAAGTACTACCTTGGAACCATTTTGTTGGTTGGGAAGAGGAACCCCTATTTTTATTAGATCAAATTGCTTCCACACATCATCCAGAAGAAGCACAAATTTTTTTTCCCGCAACACTTCAAATATATCTTGTGCTTTCTCCTGAGAACTTCTATGCACCCAACTGCCATCGAAAGATCGGATCTGTTTCCAAATAGATTCTTGGATGAAGTCTAGTTTCAAATCTTTCGAGACGGTGACCCACATCACAATATCAAAATCATTGGGGTCACTCGCGAATTTGTTATTAATTTGGGTAAGAAGGGTAGTTTTCCCGACTCCGCCCATACCGTATATGCCGAAGACGCCCACTTCAACACTGTGGAGAAGAGTCCATGCCTCTTCTAACATTTCTTCAGTTCCCACTGTCGGATACTGATTTCTTTCAACCACACGTCTCGGAACTGCTTTTGCTGTGACTACTTCGCTGAAATATCCTTGGGAACGCAGAGAACGAAGATCTTCTATTTGTTGGGCAACCATTCCTAAGAATATAGAGTTAGATATATCTCCACCGAGCAATTTGTTAAGCTCCTGGGGGCCGTCATCTAACAGCTTATCAGCTTCGGCTAGACGATCTTGTGCCTTTGACAGCCACAACTGAACTTGTTTCAATGTCGGCTTTTCTGGCCCTTCCTCCAAGGAGATCCTCTGCTGCAAGTCCTCCTTCAACGCTATCAAGTCTTCTTTTGCATTCCTTAGTTCTTGGAGATTCGATATAAGCTGTTTTACAGGTGCGTTGACTACCACTTGTTTAAAACCAGATTCTTCAGCCATCATAGCATTGAATCGAACGAGACTTTGAGCAACAGACTTTCCAAACTTTGAGGTTGACAAACAGTTGTTAGAGCAGTAGCCTGCCATACATAAGTTGTGCCTTTCTTGTTCACCTCTGGTAAGCAGCTCATTAACTTCAGCAACCGCATCGTTCACCCTTGAAAGCCAGCCCGCAACATGATCAGGCAGTTCCATCTGCGGTCTTTGTTGATTAATCACAGTTCGCATCACATCGTTTCTCAACTCAGTTAGTTGATCTTTAGCACCCTGCATAGCAACTAGATTGTCTTCAAGTTTAGATATGTAAACATATTTCTTGGCAATACAGTCCCAGCAGCGACCCACCAAGGCATCTCCGCATTGAACACTAAGTATGTTACCCATTCAACTTTTTCACTGAGAGATCAACAGATTGAAGAAAGTGGAGATTATAACTGGAACTTAAGGCTTTATCTGGATGAATGTTCGTGGTGGTGCTTTAAAGTATGTATGGTATAATAACACAATCTTATCTATTCATTGTAAAAAGAAAAGGAGCATCAATAACACAATCCCATGATCCAAAAAGTTCTAATATTTTTATAAAGAAATGACACAAAGACAACGACAAGACAAGAAATGAAAAGAAAAGTAGCATTAATATGGAAAAAGTATACCCCATATGCGTGTACAGACTTTTACAATAACACTGCTGGCCCATGAACATGCATAATAACAGTGTTGAGATATTAGCTGAACACAATTGGATATCACTTTATTGCTGTTATCAATGCATTTCCTCCAGTTTGACTGTGTGTATTGGATTGACTCTTGTACACAATCCTAATTGTATACGCAAATACAGAACTCATGCAAATTTAAAACTATGTTTACATCCATTTTAAAGCCGCTAAAAGATACCATTACATCGCTATACAATCCAAACTGAGTATCAGAGGCTTTAAACACAAAATGTAAGTATAAATCACCAAATGGAAATTAAGGTCCACTTCCTGACTTTGTATCACTGTCAAAATAGTGAAAACATTTAGAGAATGAAAGAAAAAAATAGATGGCCACAGTTAGTTCAGCTTCATTTAGACAACTTTCTCATTTTTAATGCTTTATCATTTTGGACAAAAAGAACCATAAATTTCATGATAACGCAGATAATGGAACATGCAAAGAATTGTAGAGTAGCGAGTTGATGTCAAGTGAGCAGATATGCAACAAAAATGACAACTAGAAAGCGGTGGATTTACCTTTTTAGAGGGATGATATGTTTCGGAAAGAGGAAGAAAAGGCGGCTTGAATTTCATTGGGCATTCCTCTGCTTTAATCACAACATTGCATCTCTCTGCATACAGCTCAATCATTTTTGGTGGCTGCAAATGTGATGGAGAAAGGAGGCACTCCTTACTGTCAAGCCCAATTAACAGAGATTTTTCAGACACATCAGCTCTTTGATTAACATGTTGCAATCACTCAACACATTATTTCCTACCTTGTCATAGTAAGGTGAGCCACATATGAAAATATTCAGTACTTGCAGGTTTGATAAATTACATATCACCCCAACTTGTAGCTTGACATACAGTTGTTAGAGCAGTAGCCTGCCATACACAAGTTCTGTCTTCCTAGTGCACCTCTGCTTAGCAATTCAGTAACTTGAGCAACCGGTGAAAGCAAGCCTGCAACTTGATCTGGCTGTTCCATTTGCTGTCTTCTATAATACACGGACACTCCTAAAGCAGGAGTGTCCATGAGTCGGATACGTGTCCGACATGGACACGCTCTGGACACGGCTCGGACATGTGTCCGACACGCCGAATTTTAAACTGACACGCCACGTCAGCTTATCAATCACGGACATTTCGAGGACTCGGCATGGACACACACAGGACGCTGCTGTGTGAGCTGTATCTCTTTTTAATTAGGTTAAAAACAGACACTTCAAAAAATCATTAACGTACAGCCTTCTTTTCCTCTCAAAGACTCAAACTCATTCCACAACACCGCTCAAACTCCGACGACTCTTCCTCCAACCACTGCGCCACCACCGTTCAACCTCCGGCCACCTGTCATCGTCTCTGGCAGAGGGATAATTTCTTTTTCTACTCAGTGCTATCTCTATAATTACTCTCGTTCTTTGGCAGCCTGCTTAGTAATTAATTCAACAAACCTTAGGCGATTACTCTCTCCAGCAGCCTGTGTAGGTGATTATTCTCATCGTCTCCGCTAACCTATAAGCCTTCTGTTCTCCAGGTTTATATTCCATAACCTGATATCTTAGTTCTTTTACAATCAAGATTCTTTAGTTATATGAGTAAATAGAGAGTGTGATGAGAGATAGAACCTTTATTATCTGAGTATATATATCAATAAACATAACGCACTTATAATTTACAAACTCCTGTTATATGTTATTTGTTATTTCATCGGTGTAGATTCTTTTTAAAGGAGGTTTATCAATTGTTAAGAAGCATGATTCCTTGCAATGATCTTGCAATTGTTTTTTAGATGTCCAAGAGCAGTTAAAAATTAAAATCGATCTTGTCCCAAAATTCGCTGAAATGCAAATCAGTTTGATCATTAAACACTTCCAGGCTGATGGAAATCCTTTTAGCTGAATCCATACATGTGGGTGCTATAAGTATATTATAAGCTTTAACGTACAGCCTTCTTTTCCTCTCAAAGACTCAAACTCATTCCACAACAATCTTAGATTATTATCTAGGAGTTCATCTCAATATCAAGAAGGGAAATCTAAATATTGGGATGTTGGTGGAGATGCCTTTGGAACTTTAGAAGAAGTTAACGTGCTTGAATTTGTGGAACTTTCTCTTGATGAGCCCGAGTTAGAGAAAGTTACATTTTTGAATGAAGATGTGGAGAATGCAAGCTAGTTTCATTAGTTATTTACTTATTTTGGATTGGTATTTTGTTGTTTTGTTAGACTAAATGATTATGGATTATATGAATGTTTGAATATTTATATAATTGTGGACAATTTTACATTTTTACGAATTTTTGTAGTCGTCGTGTCCCGGCCATGTCCAAATGCATATATTTTGGAAATTTGCGAGTCCGCGTGTCCGTGTCGCATCGGACACATGTTTCTGTGTCCGTGCAACCTAGTGTGTATATATATATATACACACACACACACTTATCTATTAGTAGAGACAAATGAAGATTAGATTAGATTGTGAATGCTCTGTTTTTTTAGGATGCTTTACATATTTTTATCACATTTGTCAAATTCTGATCCAAGTTCAGGATACAAATGATTACAACATTTTGGGATGTAATAATTCTTGTAGTCTTGTAGTGGAAACTTTTACATAAACAGGAAAAGGCATTAAAAATGCTATATATCAATGTGTGATTTTTAGCTGGATTCCTTGCCGAAAATGGTCATATAGAGCTATTGTATGTGAACATTCTTATGCACGTCCTTGCTGTCTATAGACACTGTTGTTATAAGAAATGTTTTTTTTCAATATAAACCAGTAAGCTGTTTATTTACACGGACTAATTAAAATCAAATTTCAATCTTTATATACACAAATTAATAACTGGCATGACATTCACATACGTTCTTTACAATATTAAGTAGTAAACTAGCATGACATTCATATACATTCAATGCTAATTTCAAGATAAATTCATGAAAACAAGACTCATAACACTCCCGCTCTACACATATGCCATTATGCTAATTTCAAGTTAGAGGGTGTGGAGTTAACCACGGAGCCTCCTTTATAGCTACAGTTAAAGCTATATATATTCTTATCTATTAGCAGAGACAAATAAAGACTAGATTAGACTCTGAGAGTGTGAGCCCCAATTTTGTTGCAGAAATTTTAGTTAGTCATTGGGCTCCATATCTGCATCTGTTTCTGTTTTAGGAACTTAATTCAAATTATTTCTGGAGTTTTTCCGATTCTGTTTGGTAGCTACATAGGATTAATTGTATTTGTTAACTGTTTTCAGTCTGTAACTAATGGTAGCAAAATGTTAAATTAGTATTCTTAGTTCTTACTAATTACTGTCATTAGGCTCGAGTAAGATGGTGAATTTATGCAAATATTGGTCTCTTTTCAGAAAATGCTCTGTTTTTTTAAGATGCTTTACATATTTTTATCACATTTGTCAAATTTTGATCCAAGTTCAGGATACAAATGTTTACATCATTTTGGGATGTAATAATTCTTGAAGTCTTGTAGTGAATTTTTACATAAACAGGAAACGGCATTAAAAATGATATATATCAATGTGTGATTTTTAGCTGGATTGCTCGCCGAAAATGGTCATATAGAGCTATTATATGTAGACATTCTTATGCACGTCCTTGTTGAGAAATAGACGAGTCTATGAAGGTTCAAAAGACTAGTTTGTATTGTATTTATACTTTAGTGTACAGCTGGCTTTTACTTTTCTATTAGCTTAGTTAACTGTGTATAAATACTCCCTTTTCGTTTCAATCAAAGCATCCGAGTATTTTCCTCAGTTCTTAATTCTTAACTGAGAGTATTCAATTGTTCTTCATGGTATCAAAGCGTGATTCTAACGCCTAATTCGTTTCTTCTCTTCAATTGCGATTATGTCTACCTCTAAGCTTCGTTCTTCTCCTTTCATCTCTACAGATTCTTCAAAAGATGATTCATCTCATGAAATCCGCCACAATTCCGCCAAACGACTAATCGAAGCCATAATACTAAAAATCCAAGTTTATGCTTAGTAAATGTTCCTCTCACTAGCAAACACTACCTCTCTTGGAGCAAATCGATGCTGATTGCGTTAAAAGCCAAACGGAAATCGTCTTTTGTTCTTAAAGATAATGTTGCGCTTGATCCAGATTCTCCAGCCTACGAGCGATGGATTGAAGAAGATAATATGGTGATATCTTGGCTAATCAACACCGTATCCAAAAAAATTTACCAATGCGTTCCTTTTCACTTCATCTGCAGGAGAGTTATGGCTGGAGCTGGAGGAACGCTTTGGCGAAAGCCAAGGACCTCTGCTATATCAAATCAAACGTGACATCCATGCGCTATCTCAAGGTAATCTTTCTAATACTGTTTTTTACATGAAGCTGAAAAAGCTATGGGGCGAGCTGGACAGTTTGGTTCATACTCCCATTTGTTCTTGTGAAGCAGCGCAAACCTGTTCCTGTAAGCTCACCAAGCAGATAAACGATGCTAAAAACACAGATCACGTTCTTCAGTTTTTCATTGGTCTACATGATACTTATGATCATGTGCGGAACCAGATCCTGTTATCGGATCCTTTGCCGAGTCCAAATAAGGCGTTCTCTATGATTCTGCGAGTTGAGAAGCAGAGAGAATTGTCCTGCAAAAATTCTGTGGAATTTGCTAATGCTAGCATATTCAAACCTAATTTTTCTAATAAACTTAACCTGACTTTTGATAAGAACAAGAAAGATGATAGAGTTTGCAGCTATTGTAATGCGCCTGGTTACTTGAAGGAAACATGTTGGGAGCTCCATGGACCCCCTGCCTGGTTGTTAGAAAAGAAGGCTGCTGCTGCCGCTGAGAAACGTCAAATTTTTTCTTCCAAATTCAATTCCTCAATTCCCAGGGGTGGAGCACAGGTTCACAATGCGATTGCCAATACTCCTTTCGAAGATGCATCTTCTGGAGAGGAGGAAGTCATATCCCCTAAATCACAGAAGTATATGTCCAAAATGATCCACCAAGAGTTCCAGAGATACATCAAAGGCATAGGAAAATGTGACGATTCAACTGATATGTCAGCATTATCTGGATTTGCTGGTGAGTTTTCTAGTTCTGCTAGTTTACTGCCTGTTACCCTACCTACTTATGCTCCTTAGATTGTTGATTCCGGAGCTACTTCTCATATGTGTATGAGAAGCGAACTGTTTAGTTCTAAACTACCTTCATCATCCAGCAGAAAAGTAAATATGCCTGATGGTACTGCTAGTATTGTCACTCATATTGGGACTGTTGATCTGCATCTAACATTGAGGTTTACAAATGTATTGTTGGTGCCTTTCTTCACAAATAATTGGTTGTCAGTCGGTCAGTTGATTTCTGAAGCAGGTATTTATGTGACTTTTCTGTCCACTCATTGCTTGTTGCTGGAGCTTTCAAGTAAGCGCTTAATTGCCCGTAGGTTTCTACAAGAATGGACTGTATGTGCTCACAGCTTCATCCTTTGATCCTGCATTTTTTGCTAAGTACACAAAACCTGTTTGTTTTCCTTCATCAGTTTATCCAGATTCTCCTTCTTGTAACAATGTTATTGTAGACAATGCTATGCTATGGCATTAACGATTAACTCATGCCTCTCCTAAAGCTTTATCCCATATACCTTGTAAACCTGTTACAGAGTCTATATCACATGATTGTAATGTATGTGCTATGGCAAAACAAACAAGACTGTCCTTTTGTAGACACAAAATTAATAGTACCAGGCCTTTCAATCTTGTTCACGGGGATCTATGGGGGCCTTACAAGACCAAATCATTATCTGGTGCACACTACATGCTTACACTAGTTGATGATTTTTCAAGAATTACATGGACTATTTTGTTGTTTACAAAATCAAAAGTAATTAAGCCATTGTGCATATTTTTTAATATGATTGAGACACAGTAGGAGTGTAAAGTGCTGAGGTTTCAGTTTGACAATGGGACAGAGTTCATCAACTTTGATTGTTTGGAGTTATTTCATAGTAAAGGCATCCATTTACAAAGGAGTTGCTCTTACACCCCGCAGCAAAACGGGTTGTGGAACGAAAACACAGGCATCTGCTTAACCTTGCTTGTGCACTTCGGTTCCAAGCAAACATGTCAGATAAATTTTGGGGTGAAGCCTTACTTTCTGCCACCCATCTTATCAACCTTTTACCCACAATCATCTTAAAATGGAAGTCTCTATATGAAGTGTTACATAAACAACCACCAAACTATTCTTCCTTAAGGATTTTTGGATGTCTGTGTCATTATACCAACACTTTTCCACACAAAACCAAGTTCACTGCCAGGGCTTTTCCCGCTATTTTTGTTGGTTATAGTCAACATCGAAAGGCTTGCAACCTATATGATTTGAGTTCTCACTCTATTGTAGTTTCTAGAGATGTCATCTTCTCAGAAACTATTTTTCCTCACTAACAACCTTCCTCCACACATACCTTCTTCCCGCCAACTTTTGTGTTACCCACCCCCTTTGATGACCTTTCTGACACTGTCTCTGATTCCCCTTACACATGCCAAGCTGAAACATCACTTTCACCACAACCAATTCCCACAGCTCCTTTTTCAAATGCTATTCCTTCCCCACCACTTTCTCCTTCTCTTTCCATTCCCTCTCCTACCATTACACCACACTCTCCATCCATTTCACATCCTCAAAGAACCTATAAAAAACCAGAGTGGCTGCAAGATTTTGTGTCCACTGCCATGTATGTTGATACAGCGACCTCTTTGCAAACCTTGTCCAATTTTCTCCCACTTATACAACTTTTCTCTCAATTATCCAGCAATATAGTCAACCTAAGCGTTATACTGAGGTAGTGAAAGTAATGGAGCAAGAACTGATCGCACTAGATTTGAACAGGACCTGGGAGCTCACTACTTTGCCCCCCTGGAAAGACACCGATTGTTATTAAATGGGTGTATAGAAATAAGCATAATGCTGATGAATCTGTTGATAAATTCAAAGCACGCCTCGTTGCTAAGGGTTTCAATCAAAAACCCGGGGTTGACTATGTTGATTGTTTCTCCCCTGTGCCCAAAATTGTTACAGTCAAGATTTTCTTGGCTATCGTTGCAGCAAGACATTGGGTGGTGCATCAGCTAGATGTCAAAAACCCGTATTTGCATGGCACTGTTGAGGAAGATTTGTATTTGCCACCACCACAAGGATTCTTTGGAGCCAAATCAAGAGAAGTATGTCATTTATTAAAGGCGCTATATGGTTTAAAACAAGCTGGTCACTAGTGGAACAAGGAATTTACCAAGATCATTATCGAGTATGGTTTCACTCGATAATGATCTTGGTAAATGCTAGATCACTGTTTGTTTACTCTCACAACTCAAAGTGATTTTTTGATTTTATTAGTATATGTAGATGATATTTTGCTCACTGGTACTTCTGAGGTAAGAATCTGTGATGTCAAAAAGTATCTAGACAATTTGTTCACTATCAAAGATCTTGGCAGGGCTCATTATTTTTTGGGCATTGAAATGGCGCAGTCTGATGTTGGAATTACATTATCTCAGTAGAAGTTTGCTAATGATTTAATCAGGGAATGCGCGTATTGCCTCTAGTCCATTGCCTTGTGGCTTTGATCTTAGTGTCACTGAAGGTGCTCTCTGCAAAGAGCCTGAAATGTACAGGCGCCTTGTAGGAAGGCTGCTTTACATGGGATTTACGAGGCCTGATCTAAGCTTTCTAGTTCAGCAATTAAGCCAACACATGCACATGCCTTTTGAGCATCACTTTCAGGCCGCCTTACACGTGGTGCGATATTTTAAAGGAACTAGCTATCTTGGGCTTTTTTACTCAGCCTCAAATGACCTTTCCCTTACAGCTTATTTGGATGCTGATTGGGGAACCTGTAAAACCAGTCGAAAGTCCATTTCTGGCCATTATGTGTTTCTCGGTCAATCTTTGATTTCATGGAAAGCAAAGAAGCAGTCCACTGTTAGTCACTCTTCAATAGAATCTGAATATAGAAGTCTTGCTTCTACTTGTTGCGAATTGAAGTTTGTTTCGTTCTTGCTCAGCAGTTTTCAGATTCCCCTTGCCCTGCCTATAGTGAAGCAGCTATTCATATAGCTTCTAATCCCGTGTTTCATGAGCGAATGAAACACAATGATATCGATTGTCATGTGGTGCGCAATCATCTCCAGGAAGGTTTCATTTCTACACCTCATATTGCAACAACTCAACAATTGGTTGAGAAATAGTCGAGTCTATGAAACTTCAATAGACTTTTTTGTATTGTACTTATACTTTAGTGTACAGCTGGCTTTTACTTTTCTATTAGCTTAGCTAACTGTGTATAAATACTCCCTTTTCGTTTCAATCAAAGCATCTGAGTATTTTCCTCATTTCTTAATTCTTAACTGAGAGTATTCAATTGTTCTTCAATCCTTACTGTCTATAGACCCTATTGTTATAAGAAATGTTTTTTTCAATATAAACAAGAAAGCTGTTTATTTACACAGACTAATTAAATTCAAATTTTAATCTTATTTACACAGACTAATTGAATTCAAATTTAACCTTTTTATGCACAAACTAATTAAATCAAGAGATAATATTCAGATTTGTAATATTAAGCAGTAAACTGGCATGACATTCACATACATTTAATGTTAATTTCAAGATATATACATGAAAAAAAGACTCTAAAACACTCATGCTCTACACATATGCGGTGTGAAAGTTAATCCATTAGTTGTTGATTTTATATAATATTGCTCATTTGTAAGCCTATAGATAGGTTCATTATCTCTTTAATAAAATGTGCCTTTGAGTAACAAAGTATACTGCATACTGCCACAAGTTAAAATAGTATACACACCCTTACAATATGATAGATCGACAAAAGCATACGCTACTTAACAACGCATTTTTCATCAACTAGCACGAGTTACAAGAGTTTGGAACATTGAAAAAATCAAAAGAACAGAAATCCACTATTTTCACTATTGCTTCTATAAGAACAATCATATATTGAATCCTGCATCAAATCATAATTCACAGTTTTTCACCAAACTGCAGATCTAATGCAATTTACATCACCAACAAAATGAAAATCAATTAGTTCAGAACAACCAAATAGTGTATATATGTAGACACACCAATAATAATAAATAAATTTAAACAATCAAATAGGAAAAACAATTCCATCATCTTACACCAGACAACATTTCTTTCCCATTCATTTCCCGGCTCTATTTTACTGCCTGCCGTATGACATTTTCACATTCAGTTAAAATCCGAAACCAAAGCGAGCATCGAAATGAATATAAAAGGCTTAAGAATATAAAAGGCTTCATCACCATTTACTAATGGAAACACAAATTCGATGATAATAACAGAAAATGAAACAATCATATTAAAAGTACCGGAAAATTAGGGTTGGATGTTAAATGAAACAAATATGGATGTTATTGAACAAATAAAACAAGTATCTTTCTTTTATAAAAAAAAACAATTACCTTTCTAAAATAGTCATATCTTTAGGAAACAGGAAGAAAAGGCAGCTTTAGTTTGATGGTCCTCCCAAGTGAGTTCATTCCACCAAGAATCCTCCCCTCTAATCACAACATTGCATCCCTCTGCGCTCTCCGACTTCAATGGAAGCTTCTTAAGAGCTGGGCATCTGACTACGCTGATTACTTTTAAACATGGAAATGACAGGGCCACGGGGCATATGGTTTTGAGATTTGGTAAGCTACGTAAATCCAAAACTTGGAGTTTTGCAAAAAGGTTAAAGTTTTCTCCCCTGGCGTGATGTTCACTTAGTTTCTCTGCACTTATTATTTCTTCCATCTTTCCGTTGTCGAAGAGTCTTAGAAAAGTCAAATGAGGGGCAAAAACGAGCCATGTCATGTGCCGCATATTGTTGTTGCGAAGGACTAAAACTTCTCGGAGGCCAGAAAAGATGAGCAGGTTGTTATTGAGACTACTTCTCGGAGCTTGTGTTTCTCTCTCTTCTATAACCATCTCTTCCAATTCAGGATTCATAATTATATATAGAAGATGGAGTTGTTTTGCATTTGCCAATGATGAAATATCGAGGGACTTTGTATCATTGATCTTATACAGATTCAACCCATGCACACAGCTCAATAATATTTGGTTGCTACAAATGAGATGGAGAAAGGAGACACTCCTTACTGTCAAGCTCACTTCACTGAGATTTTTCAGACACATCAGCTCTTTGAATAAAATGTTGCCATCAACACTCAACACATTATTTGCCATACCGCCATAAGAAATATCACCCAATCGGAACATATTCAAAACTTGCAGCTTTGATAAATTAGATATCACTTCAACTGGAATCATATTTAGGTAGTTAGTAAAGTGCAGGATCAAATATTTAAGCCTTGTCAGACTCTTCAATTCAATTGGCAAACTTTCCAGTTTTGTGTATGACAAGTTGAGAAACTCGAGGGACTCCAAATTTGATATTTCCAATGGGAACACTTGTATTTCTGTGTAAGATAGGTCCAGAACTGTTAGTCTAGTCATAAACTTAAGGAAGCCTTCAGAGATAGTTCTCAGTTGATAATTATGACTGAGGAATAAAGAGACTAGATCAGAACATTTTGGGGTTCCTTCAAGACTTGTAAAGGAGTTGTCCATAAAAGACACCTTTTCTGCTCCTTGCCATTCTTCATCCCCCGGTAGTCGACTTAATTGGGCACCTGCTTTCACGAAGAACTTATGCTTTTC
>CATIWQ010752977.1:0-34229 GCA_949673415.1 Euphorbia schlechtendalii | reverse complement strand
AAACATGGAACAAGCAGAGATTTCGGCACAAGCCTTTGGTTCACCATCAATTGGACTCTTTGGAAAAGACGCAACAAATTCATATTCGAAGGCCTTCTCTCAAGCGATGATGTCTTCCTTTCAAGCTTTTATTTCACATGGGTTTATTTCTCCTGTAATAGGAGAGTATTTAGCTTTTCGGGCTCGGATATTCTTATCAACCCGGACTCATTACTTTTGTAATCAACTCTCTTTGATCTCACCTTGAGATCTTATTTTAATTTATTTTTTGGCCGTTTTTGGTAACTAATTATCGCAGGTGTCAATTTAGTTGAGATGTGCAACTCTAGTGTTCTTTCTTTGGTATTTTTTCTTAAAAAAAACACTTACTAAGCGTTTAAAAAGCCTATGGGTAAAGGCCATGCATCATTTGACCACCGCCAAGTTTCTTTTGACAGTCACATGCTAGCCTGACATCTCTCTTAGCCTTGTCACGTGCATGTTCAACCCCTTAACATGCAAAATAATATTCTATAAGTTTACTTTAAATCATTTTTGTGATTTATTTAAAAATAAAAGAAAACAAAAATATCAAAATTATAAGAAAAAGATATTATATGGGGTAAAATGAAATCCTCCTCGGCAAGCAACAGCCAGGGTTCCCCCTTCTTTAACAGGCTTTACTTTTAACTTAAGAAATAAATTATAAAAGTAGTAAAAGAAAAAAAAGAGTAGTATAGTAATTATTTGAAAAATATGGAAAATATCAAGGAGGGAATAAAATTAAAAAAAATGTAGGGAGAAGAGCTTATCCGTGATTCGAAAAAGGTTACATTGGGATTGGTATATACGTAAAAAGTGGCCAAACAAAATTCAGTGAATAGTCGTTGATGTTTGCCACGTGGATGAAGCCGACATTTATCACTCCATATTGATTTGGAGAATTCAGGATATAGTTAATTTGAAATTGTTTTTCATAAATTTTATTTTAAGCTTTATAATAACAAATTTTTACACTCACATATAAATAATAAATGGATTTTAATTAATTAATATTATAGGTTAAATTTTTTATTCAATGTTAAAATATGTTATTTTATTTAAATTTTGTGAATGAAAATTTTCATGATAATAGATTGAAAAATAATCTTAAACAAACCTTATTTGCTCGAGTTCATTATATTTTTATATAAAATATGGTGTTTTAACATGGTAAAAAAGATTTTTAATAAGCAGTTTGATAATATGATGATAGATTTTAATATAATTTTTTGGTAACTTATATATAAGTTAAATAGTTTGAAAATTCTTCATTTGATTCGATTCTTTGTATAATTTTTGTCTTGTGTTTTTTTAAAGATTGTAGCAAAAATTAATTGAAAACATATGTATAAGGTCATGTTCTCTTCATCTTCATTTCAGTTCAGTTCAATTCAGGTTCATTAAATTTAGTTTAGTTAAGTTAAGTTAAGTTCAGTCCAGTTCAATAAAGGTCCAATAAGTTTAGTTAAGGTCCATTAATTCTAATTTTAATAATAATTATTCCAATTACTTTAATAAAACCAATAGTAATAGAAATAAAAAGAAGAATAATGAAAATAATATTAATATAGAAAAATAATTATTAAACAATACAGTTAACATTAATCATAAATATAAAATAGCAATAATTGCTAGGGTTATTGAGATAATAATATTATTGTTGGAAATACCCGGTCCGCCCGTAAACGGGTCAATCGGGTCACGGGATCCGATCCAATTTAGTTATTTGAACTAAATTGAAAAATTATAGAAATTAATAAATTAATTACAAATAATTAAGAATTTAAGAACTTAATTGTAATTAATCAAATTTCTAATTATATATATATACATACTGTGGACGTGTAATGTACAATGAAAATGAGGAATTCATTTTCCTATTCAATATCTTTTTCATTTCCAATCAATTCTTTTTTCATTTCCAATCAATTCTCTCTTCTGAGTTTTCGTCTCGCGGCGAAAATATCGTAAATCGATCATTATCGATCTTCGTCATTGCAGAAGTTATGGATATACATTCATACTCCGACAAATCGTGAGTTGGATCCAATTCAGCATTCAAACCGACGTTCTTCGATCTTGGGCATACGGAAAGGTAAGTACCAAATTCGTTTTCGATTTACGTTTTCCATCGATTATTAATGTAACAATAATACAATAATATTTTTAATTATAATCGTAATTAATACCGATTAATAAGAAAAAGTGATATGTAATAACAAAACGAGAATATTTATTTATTAAAAAACTATTACGTTTTTGTAATCCAATGATAAATGATAGTTTGAATCCAAACTACAATATATTTTAATAATTATTATTAATTCATGTGTAATTGTAACAATAATTATTATTTGAATAACATAATTTTAATTAAATGATTTTACGTATTATAATAATGTTTCATTATTAATCTTATCAAAATTGTTTTATTAATTATTTTATATATGTAGTTATTAACATTATTATTTGTAATTATTAATATTAATAATTTATTATTTTTTTAATATTTATTGATTTTACTATTATTTTAATAATTAGTGTGTTATTATTAAGTTCAAGTTCATAAAAAATAATTAAGTTCAAGTTCATTAAATTAAACTTAGTTCATGTCCATTATATTCAATTCAGTTAAGTTCAGTTCAACTTTCATAAGTTGAAGAGAATATGACCTAATTAACTTGTCATATAGTATATTTTTTTAAAAAGTTTGTGTAACTATGATAACAGTAACACAATAAAAAAAATTTCATCACACTTCACCCGTAATGTTGACTTGATCTTGTAACTTTTGACACTCTAACTTTTCATATACTCACTCCTATGTGCTTATAACAGCAATAAATTCTTTTTTTTTTATAGCAACAATAAATTCTTTTATTGATTAACTCATAGCAACTATTACTTTATAAAAGCTAACAAACAAATTTTAAAAATTATAGAACATACCAAATACATCATGTCCTTCATATGTCAACCAAATAAAATCATAGGGTTTATATTTTAGGGATAAGGATTCTTTAATGTTGAGGTCAAACATTAGAATAATATTGACTTTAACGTTGCCAATCATTTTAAAATAAAATGTATGGATTGAAAATGTACTTTTCACTCTCTTTCTTATGATTAGGAGTGATGAGAAACAACATTACTTTAATGTTTGACCCTTAACATTAGAGAATCATTTTCCATATTTTAGGGTTTGATAAGATCTTTGTTTTAGGTGGTGAATTTAAGTAACCAGTAGTATATCGAGTACACAAAGGGTCAATTATCATATTTTTATTGGGAATGGCAACACTGATGACATGATATACAAGGCTGCTCGCCTACTCAATCATTTCACAAAATTCAAGTGATGATACTGTGATAATATTGCTAAGTAGTGATCTGTAATATGTTGCTATTAAAACAAGATGGTATCGTTTTATTTAGGTTTAATACATCAAGATCCCCTTGAAATTAGCTCAGAAAACTCAATGCCACCCTCAACTTTCAAAAAGATCAGTTACCCCCCTCAACTTGGTAAAAAGGACCAGTTACCCCCCTTAACTTGGCAAAAATGAACCAGTTAGCCTCCTGAATGCCACGTGTCAGAAACTGGTTGGTTTGACTTTTCAAAAATATCATTTTTCTCTCTTTAACCAGAAGTTGACACGTGGCATTGAAGAGGCAAACTAGTGCATTTTTGCCAAGTTAAGGGGGTAACTGGTCCTTTTTGCTAAGTTGAGGGGGGTAACTGGTCCTTTTGAAAGTTGAGGGTGGTATCGGGTTTTCTGAACCAACTTCAGAGGGGTCTTGATGCATTTTATTTATGGTTACATCTAAACCACCATTCCTTAATTGATACCAATATTTACACAAAAAAATTATGTTTAGGGATCTTCTTTAGATTTATCTTATTTGTAGACCTTACTTATGGATTTATTATTGAAATGTGTTATCTTAATAAATTAATAATGAGAAGCATGGTTTATAAAAAAAAAAGTAAAATGTTTATTTACAAAATTTTGAATTATTTAACTTCAACCAATCAATATTTTAAAATTCACTAGGCTAGGCACATCGGGGTTTAGGCGGGGACTAATAGGAGTATAGGAGGAATTTTATTTTTCAATTTTTTAATATTTATTAATATATTAAAATATTTAACTTAATTAAAATTTTATAGTGTTTTGAAAAATCCCGTCCAAACGCAACCTAGACAGTCGACTAGGCCGATTTTTAAGATATAGAACCCCACTTGTCTAGGACCGTCCGATTACATAAAATCGCAACAATATTATAGAAAATCCCGCCTAGATCATTGCCTAGCCCAATTTTTAAAATATTGCCACCAATAAAAGGATTCAATATGTACGAAGGAGATGCGGACAACGCATAGCCGTATCAGATTACACCTTGCTAAATACGTCATACAATCATAAAAACTAGGCGCAAGAGTCTTGCAGTCAAATAATATCACTAAGATTAAAATAAAATATGGTTTAAGACTTAATAAAAGATGTTATTAATTAGTGTCTATATTTTTATGATGTTATTATACGTAAGAAACATACAACTAATAGTAAAAAGGAAAAAGTCATTGTTTTTTGTTGCCCATTACCATTCTAAATGTTAATTGGCCATGTTTATTATATACTTAAAAAATGCATACATCAAAATTTGGAAAATTGTAACAAAACACAAAAGAGTAGAAATAGAAGCTGAAAATTTATGGAAAAACAAAATAAAGAAACAAAAGTCGACAAAAATGAATATGGATAATAGGAAACTTCGTAAAAGAGAATAAAAAAAAGGAAGGTAAAAAACAAGCCAAGTAAATTCAGCAAGAGACTCGCTCATATACGGCTAAACTGTAAAGTGTAAAGTGAAAAAAAAAAAAAGTCAGACCGTACCGTACTGCCAGGCTTCTCGGACTCATCTGAGCCGTTGATCTTATCGTATTTAGCTGTAATCATCGTGCTTACAAGTGGGGTTTTGGGGTTAATTAAAAATAAAGCAGACAAACTTGTGTTAGATCGGTTCCTAAGGGGTTGATTTTTAACTCTTAATTGATTTTATCTAATTATTTTGTTAATTACTTAATTACCCTACTAATTTCCTTTAGGGCTTTAAGTAACTGCTTCTGTAAGCAATGCAGTAATGATTTTGAATCTATAAATTAAGTACCACTCCATCATCATAATCACGTGCTAATGTTTTATTCGTTTAGCTTTTATATTTAACCACAAAATATCCTAATTGATGTGGGATTACTAGTGAGATACAGATATTCATTTGAAGTAACATATAGGACCAATCATTTAAAAACTTACAGCATTCCATATAGTGGTTGTTTGAATAAAATGATCGGTTGGTCAAAAATTCAATTAAGAATCAAGTTCTAAACTTGTGAACTATATCTTAAACAATTGGAATTTTTCCAATCAATCAAAAGTGGGTATTCAGCCTCTTTTGCTTTTTTGACATCCTTGTTTTATCAATTTAAGAAAAAAATTGATTGCTAACAACTAAATCAATTACATTTAATTAATAAAAAATAGTAACTCGTACAGTTTTTAAAACAAAAATGTACCAGTGGTACACTTTGATTTAAAATTAGTGTTATTTGTGAAATTAACCATATAGATCCACATTTTTGTGTAACTTATGCACAAAACTAAGTACTTAGAATATGAGTCATTTGAAATTCTAAAAAAACTGATTGAAATTCGTTTTGGCCATGTTCTCTTCAACTACAATTCAATTAAGTTCAGTTCAGTTCAGTTTTGTTAAGTTAAGTTTAGCTATGTGTAGTTATAAATTTATACCGAAATACGTTCAGTTAAGTTAAGCTAAATTAAGTTTAGTTCATTTCTGTTTTCAGAAGTTGAAGAGAACAAGACCTTAATTTATTGTATATTTATAAATATGTAGATTTAACTAAATACAATTAAATATTATTTTGTAGAGCTAAACTGTACTGATTTATTGAATTGAATTTGAGTTATTAAGAAAACAGGACCAAACATTGTATTTTATAAACTACATGTTTTATGTTATTAGCATAAGTAGTTATTTAACTTTTTTAATTAATGAAATTGAAAGAACAATATAAAGGTTATTTTCACGCAAGGTAATTCAGTAATGGAGACCCGCTGAAAAGGTGAAACAAAATTTACCATGGACTAATAGTACAAGAAGAAATCAATAGTTTGACATTGTTACCTTTTTTGTTTTTTACTATTAAGTTTACAGTTGCAGAGCCAATCATTTGGGTCACCAATTCCAAATCATAACTGTATATTACTAGACTATCAGTGTCACCCATTCTTAACTTTAATCACCTCTAATGTAATAAAGTACAATCCTCGTAATCTGACATGTAAAGTAAAAAAAAGATGTCCATGTAAAAGTAAGAAGGGCTAGAATAGTAATTTCATCCGTTCATCATTCTGAAATTAGCTCTCTGTATTAAAAAATAGTAATAAAATCTACTTTTTAGTCTTATAATTTGGCTTTCATTTTAAGTGTCCGCCTGTCCCCTTTAAACGCAAATAAACCACATCTTCTCTTCTCACTCTCTCTCTCTCTCTCTTAAATTTCATCGGAAACAAAGAAATTCAAATTTGCAATCACAACATTTTGCTAATCAATGGAAGCTCCTCGATTTTACAATCAATTCTCTACCGACAACCCTCTTTTTCTGGATTCTAAGTCCACCTCCGCCGGCGCCGGCGATCATTTCATCGTCGAGGACCTCCTCGATTTCTCCAACGAGGAGGAGGAGGAAGATGCTGTTATTAACGACGTCGCTTTTGACTCCATTACCGGAAATTCGACTGAATCCTCTACCGTAACTGTTGTTGATAGCTGCAATTCCTCTTCCATCTCGGGATGTGAACCTGGCCTTAATGGCAATTTCGCCGACGTCCATTTCTCTAGCGACTGCTTACCGGTAATTCATTTTTTAAAAAATTAAGCTCGTTAGTTCTTTCTTTGGTTACTTATCAAAAAATTCTTTCTTTTATTTTTGAAATGAGGCTTTGTGATTCGAATTTGGAGAAGTTCATAGATTATAGGTTTTGATTTTGTATTTATGTATAAACAGTACGATGAGCTACCTCAGCTTGAATGGCTATCCAATTTCGTTGAGGAATCTTTCTCTAGCGATGATTTACAGAAGCAGCAGCTCATATCCGGATTCAAATCTCGACCCGACCTTCCGACGGATACCCGAAACTTTCAACCCGGCAACAGCATTCATAATAATGACAACGGTATCAGTAACGATGACAACCCGATTTTCAACCCCGAAATATCGGTTCCAGCTAAGGCTCGGAGCAAGCGGTCTCGGGGTGCCCCGTGTAATTGGTCATCCCGCCTGCTCCTCCTATCTCCGACCTCTTCTTCATCGGAGCCGGAAATGGTCGCCGTTCCGCCTCAGCTTCATCCCATTACTGGGAAGAAGACAGTAAAAGTCGCCGGACCTAAGAGAAGAGAAGGCGGTGATGGAAGAACAGCGAGCAGTGAAGGGCGGAAATGCCTACATTGCGCCACCGACAAAACGCCGCAATGGCGGACCGGACCAATGGGCCCGAAGACGCTTTGTAACGCTTGCGGTGTGAGGTACAAGTCAGGCCGGCTGGTGCCGGAATACCGGCCGGCAGCTAGCCCGACATTTATGCTGACTAAGCATTCAAATTCGCACCGGAAAGTGATGGAACTCCGGCGGCAGAAAGAGATGGTTAGGGTTCAGCATCAGCAACAGCAGCAATTTCTTCATCATCAGAATATGGTATTTGACGTATCCAACGGCGATGATTACTTGATTCATCAACACGTCGGACCCGATTTCAGGCAGCTGATCTAGTAACGGTTGTAGGGGATAACAGAGCAGTTTCAATTTGGGTGTTTAGTTAATTTCCTTAAATTCTTCTAATTTTGCAGGCCTAATTATTGCCTAACTTGCTTTTTAATTTTATTAGAACTTTAATTCCTTTAATTTTTTAGTTTGCCAATTTTGGTAAGTTCTAATCTGAATACAAAATATTTTTCGTAATTCGGGCAATTAATGGATCTTGCTTTATTCATATAATAATTATATATTCTGCTATATTGTAAGTATATATAAACATGGTAATGATACCTATTACATATAGAATTGGAGAGGTGACGCATGTCTTGCTATTTATAGAGCAATCACTTATAGGAAATTAAAATGGAAATTTCATTTGTGATAAACTTGAAAAAGAATTATTTGTTGGTCTTGATTAAACTCCAATATAATGATGTACAAATGTCCTCATTGTTAACGGGTCTTGAGAATTGAATCATTGTTTTCTACAGATATAGTATAATATTAATTCACAAAAAAAAGACAAAATAATCTAAATAATTGATTTCTTCCTATTTGTTTGATTTCTCCTTCACATTTTCAAGTTATCATGAATTCATAAAAAGAAAAATACAACATTTCTTATGCCTTTTTATAATTGGTGTAATTTTTAACCGTTGGAGATTAAACCAAGTCACAGAAAATCTTTATGAGCTCATTTCCAATCCATCCACACTAAAAATTTTGCTTAACTATGTGATGTAAAAAGTTAAAAGGTAAGTGCTAATTAAAGTCAACAACTTTAGAGAGGTAATGCATCCCTTGAGAAGGGGAAGAGAATAAGTGGGGGGTTGCATTGATTAATCAATGAGGAGGAAAAACTAAAAAGAGAAGTTACTAAATGAAAAAAAATAGGGGTGATATTTAAGAAAACTCAAAAAGCATGTGACAACCAAAGCAACCATTTGACAATTTTATGGCTTTGATGAATGATGACATCTTCCATACAGGTTTTAGATAGGTCTCCCCAACCTTTTGAACCCTAAATTTTACTACTACTACTACTACGTACTATTATTATTATTATTTTATTGTAAATGCAAAATCTATAAGCATATGGCAAGTGCACGAATTTGTCACGTTACATTATTTTCACTTACCATTGTATATTACTTAGAAGAAGAAAATAGAATGTGATATAATGTGATATTGCCAAAAAGAATAGATTTATTTAAATATTTTGATAATCTAATTAACAAGTAAAATAAAACAAAAATGTTACTAAAATGACTGCTAAAAAGAACCGGTAGTTCATGAAAAAGAGAGGAGAGAATAGTGAACTTGGGAATGATTAGAGAGTAGAATATACATGGTCCACATGAATTTCAGTGTAGTGAGATTAGGCATTTCTAGAGAATGTTATAATTATAAAAGCAAAAGCAGCTTCATTCTTACAAATATTTTTACTTATTTAGTGGAGTATTGTTTGTCATCGTTTATTGATACTTGAAATCTCCACTCGATGATTTCTTTACTTTCTTTTTTCCATGAATTTCTCCAACTCATTGATATTCGAGAAAATAAAACATACGTTTACTATATATAAGCATTCTCTTTGATCATTTATTTTTGTAAGCATTTTTATGATCTAGTATTTTTTTCTGAATGAAAAGATGTTTTTTAAGTAGTTAAAGATTGATCTTTAATCATTCTTTCCCACTACTAGTTAATGTATCAATTGTATTAGGTTTGATGCTAATGTTTAGATTTTAGTATTATTTGTATATTAACTATAATTGCATGAATTTGATCATTAATTAGTTGACAAAACAACTACATCACTACTTAAAAAACTATGATGATATTATCCTATTGAATCGGTATGCAATTCTTATTTATAGAAATATTATTTTCGATATAATTTATTTCTCCATGTTTACATTTAATGAGAAACTATTTATTATCTTAGAAGATAAACTTAAAATTAAGAACGAGTTCAGCAATATACAAGAAAAATGTTGAAATTGTATATTTTATAATATATTGCATGTGAGTGAAAATTTGGCAAGCAAACAAAATGATAAACAGTGTGACAGTAATTAATATAAAAATTTCATGTGAATAATGCATATGATCCAAGGTAGCACTGATCCATATAGTATTTCTTTATGCTAATCATTTCATGATCAGGAAAATTACTCTCATTTTATTTCCCATTCCTGTACTACGTTTATTTTTTATTTACTTATAATCTTAATTGCCAGAGAATGAAATCATAAATTTGAATAGTGGTTACACAAAAAACAACAGTTGTATCAATGTATTTTTAAAACCAAAATACTGAATAACATTACATAATTAAATCTACATGAATTAATTAATGTAGCAAGCAATTAATATATAAATCCTAAAGGAAGCAAAGTCTGCGGTGGTCACATGCCTCATATGCAGTAGTTAGTGACTCATCATGGATTTCACCATTTCATACTACAAAATAATGAAAATTAACTCATTAAAACCCAGCATTTGTTTTAGAAATACAAAGTACATTCATAATTTGAATTCAATAATAATAACTGGTTTTTATCCATTAAAAAAAACTAAGTATTGTTTTATGAGAAATCTAATTAATCATATATTTTGTAATATTTTCTTTGAATTAAGTTCATGATAAAAAAGGTTAATTAATTGCATTAATGGAAGCACATTTTAGTGTGTGATAGAACAACAGCTTTATAATGTTTGTAATTATTTGAAGGAACCGATTCCATGGTTATTTTGATTTGTGGTCATGCACTCAGCACGTGCTTCATGGCAGAAGGGAGTGCGGCAATTGCATGATTAATTACCAGATTTTGTAGCTTAGTGTGTTAATCAATCATTATTTTAAACATAGCTATCTTTATTTTTCCCTTTTTAAAAAAAATTGTTTGGGTTATCTGTTTAATTAATCAAAGGTTCATTGGAGTGACCATGCATATAAGGTTAAGGTTTGGTGTAGAATTTTTATATAAACAAAAATATTTAACTGAAATATGAAAATCAACTGTTGCATGTTCCAGATGGTAGATTTTAACATGATCAGAATTAAAAAAAAAAATGAAATTTTTTCAGTTAATTGGTGATGCAAGATTAACTAGTCATCAAATAAATTATTAATTTTCTAAATAAAATTAAAAATACTGTAGATAGTATGGAACTCAAAAAGTATAGCTCTAATAATTATGTAATATGTCATGCAAGCAATAACAATTAAACTTTTTCTTTCTTAAATTAACTAGTTTCAACTTTTGAATAATAGAACAATTTTGAGAATACATAGTATAAAATAAAAGGAGAAATGGAAGTCCATAAAGATAGGGATAGGCCATGTTCAAGTATAAAGGGACTGTCTCTTGAATTTGATTGCTTCAACAACTTCTGACTTTTCTCACTTGCCTTTATACTATATTACTAACATTAACGTGGGATGGGATCCCTTATTAATTAAAAAATAAAAAATGTACAAGTAGTGTGTTTAGAACAGACAATTATATTAATTTTATTCATTTTTATGTTCGCAAAAAAAGTAAATAATATGTAGGCACTTCTTAAGATGAATTCTCAACCTGCCAATCAAATTACACTCGCATATAAAAAAAACAATTTTAAATAGAAATTGAATTATTTTTAAGAGAATTTAGTTCTGTTCTTGTATCAGCCCGGTTTCAAAATAAAGGATATAGCTCCCAAATTCAAAATTTCCAAACAAAGCTCGCTGCATAGATTTTTCCCATCACTTCTGTCAAATTAATCCAACGCAAGTCAGCACTAATTTGTAATTCTTGCAAATTTTAATTACCGTTTCTAATTGATCAAAGTCAGCCCGTCATTTCGAAACTTGAAAGAGTTGTTGAATGTTGTAAAAGGCCAGGTTTCAAAATGATGGACAACACAGGCAAAGAAGAGGCACAAATTGCCGCAAATTTAGAAAACAAATTACAGATATTGGGAAGGAGTTTTGATTTTGAAAGAGGAAGAAAGAGGGCTTAATCAAAGGGGGGATATTTTCACATAGAGCTTCCCACTAACTTCTCACGTGCACTTCACATTTCTTTATACGTTCATTTATTAAATATTTTATTCAACCCTAAAAAAAATCTTCACCCTGAAGCTACTCCATTCCCACGTATTTCAATTCAAATTTCAAATTCGAAGACCTGCCACCACGTTTACATTATTCAAATATTAATCAATGTAGCTTAGGCACACCAGCTAAATAATTTTTTTCAAATTCATTTTTAAGTTTAAAACCATTCCGAATGCAGTTTTATATGTCAAACAGAAAGCAAAGAGACTTTATATCCCCCAAAACATCATCATAATGAAAGGGTCATTGAGTTGGGTTTATTCATTCGGTGATACCTAAATATAGCAGCGCATTACATTGTATCAAAATTGAAGCTTCAGTACATCAAAACATTGCAGGTAATCACTCGTTGAGGTAATAAATGAAAGGATGTCGATTCCACCATCTGTCTGTCTTGGACCCTTTTATCGCGGCACACTGAGACCTAATTCTGTATCAAAAACGAAAAACGCACTTTGGTTACTATACTAACTATTTAATCTTTTATTTTCAGCTGGTTCATGAAAATCGAAACAAGGAACGAGACCTTCAATAGCAAAAATTTCATTTCAATTTCGGGTCAATGGTCTCATGAATTTGCATCGAAGTTATTTGACAGTGACTATGAACAAACAAAAAATAGACTCGATTATATTATAGACAATATTGATCGAATTATAGGAAATGAGTGAGATCCACTACTCGGTCTATAACTAAACAAAAATGACACTGCATACAAAGAAATTTTATATTAAAAAAAAGGCCATGTACATTGAAATTCGCCTAAACTTGCTACCTTTTGCTGACTGGCCCCTGAACTTTCAATTGTTCCTCGTAGCCCCCCTAAACTTGACAAAAAGTGAGCCAATCTGCCCTGAAAACCACGTGTCAGCTAATGGTTAGTTTGAATTTTCAAAGATGCCATTCTCTTGACTATCTCCATCCAAAAGCTAATATGTGTCGTTCAGGGGCAAATTGGTCGCTTTTGCCAAGTTCAGGGGGTTTATGAGGAAGAAATTGTAAATTCAGGGGATAGTCGGCAAAATGTGTCTGGTTTATGCGGCTCCAAAGATATATTTGACCCCATGGTAAAAATAAGGGAATAATCAACTATGATGCAACAGATTAACCGAAAAAACAAGCGGTGTGACAGGGACTTATTAACAGAAAACAACTATTGAATCTACAGAATGCACATTACTACAAGCCTGAATTGCAGGTGGAGATCAACTTCACAACTCGATATGCCCCAATCATTCAAAAGACAAACATGGCCTCGACAATAGTTGTAACAGTAGAGCATTGTTCAATCAGCTTAAACCTGACATACACAGTATCCAGAACTCAATTCTATAATCCAACAGACGCATCATTGATGCAGCATGTAATAGATAAATGGCTAAATCTTGATGAATATTTACTAATACATTGATCGATCCATAGTAGTCAAGAGAGCAAACCGCACTCAAAGCACTAGGGTCGCGCTTTACACAAAGTGCAAAAAAAGCACATTATTATAAATTCATCCAAAATATTACAGGTTAGCTACTTAAAACTAATAAACATTAAACATGTTACAAGTCATAATAGTCCATAACAAAATACAAGTCATTAAAATCCAACTCTGCGCGCTTTTTTGCCCAAAGCATGCGCTATTTGCAATTTTTGCATCCCAGAGCTTTGTGTTCAACAAAAGCGCTACGCTGCGCTTTTGACTATTTTGCATTGATCGATGTACCATAAAAGGAAACAATAAAAATAGGTCATCTGCTAAACAATTAAAATGTCATAACTTCTTATGATAGTGGATTCATATTATCATGTAAAAATATAATAAAAGAATCTTAAGCATCCCGTAATGTAAACGAATACAGAGCGAATAATGAAGAAGAGACAATCTAGGTCAAATCCCTGCAAAAGAGATTGGTTCATGCCAATTTCAAACGGAATCTGCTCAGACAACAAGTACAATTAGTCCTAAACAAAGGATATGTGACATGAAAACTAGGTTGTCTGTTCTCAGTTTGTTTCTGAACTGATATCATAAGTAAACTTCCCAAATTACTGACACTGAAGTGATAAGTAGAAGTTAAAATGCTACACTCTTGAAGCCACGTTAAGAGTTTCAACTCAAGTAAAAGCATTTAAACCAAAGTACTGAATTGACATCGGATATATGCTCACAAAAGTATTCAATTTGTACATATGAAAATTCGATTTTAACCTCCAAATATTACTCCAATACAAGACTCAGTTTGTATGAAGAAAAATATACTGGAAGGAAAATAACACTAACAGATAACAATTTTTTGGAGACCTAACATTAGAAGATTATTGTAACATTGAAAACATATTATCTTCAACATTTTAGAAAACATTGGAAAAAACGACCATTTTCTTCCAATCAACCCAGAAAAATGTTACTACTATTCGAATTTCTATTTACAATGATGCACTATGAGACATTGAAAATGCACATGATTTCTGACCAACATTATCCCCAAATAATGCAAAATTGGAAACGATTAGCAACAATCCAGCTACTACTTGCTCACTTATTTCCTGAAAATACATCTAATTTTTATAGCATCACAAATTTTATTTGGAATGTCGCAAGTTTCCTTCAGAATAACCAAGTTCGCATTTTTTCTCATGAAGAGATCTACACTAACCTATTCATCCAAACAGAGACCAGATTCCCTAATGATATTTCACTTTCTCCAGTTATCTTCACCGTAAATCACTTCTTTCTTGTACAAATCAGGATCCAGAGCTCTTTCTAGTGCTATAAATTTAGTAAAACTGTTATAAGATAAGAATGATAACTCATATGCAATCCAATTAGTACAAAGCTTAAGCCAGGACGGTAGAGATGTACACTTTCATCCTTCTGTTGCTATCCTAATTCTACCCATTACAGGCAGGCACAATTCTAACATTCCAATATCATTAGTACCATAACCAATAAACATGATCATAGAGTAAAAAAAGTTGCTTACACATACTAAAACAAACAGATTTGGAGATAATCAAACTCCTGGATTTGCACTGCAAAGCATACCCTGAGACAATGACCTAGAGCTGGTTGAATCAATGCCCAGACAAGAAGTTAGCCTAGCTGAAGAGACTGCCGAGTGCAGCGGGAGAAGAGATTGCACAGCGCCCAATTGCGGAAATAACCTGCAACTACAAATGCGACAATAAAAAATTTTGCGATCATTATTACGGTTTCTAAATTGCCCGAGGAGAAACTATATGAGAAACAACCTGAATTGCAACGACTAATATCAAAATGTGAAATTCGCGAAACGAAATGAAACGAAAAAAAGTATTTGGAACCTTGAGAGTGGAATGGTAGGAGCGGTTGGCAGATGAGAAGATACGCTTGTGGATTGAAGGGTGGGCTTGCTGACAGCCGATTTAAGAAGCGAAAGACTAGATTTTGAGAGAGATCTGTATCGAGACGCCATTATCAACGAAACAGCAAAAGAAACAAATGTAGCGCCTAGGGTTTGGGAGAGTAAACAAAACTATTGCGGAATTGGAATTTGTTCTGAAGGGTTTTACATTTTGTTTCACCTTTGCATTGAACTGTGTCGTTTGGTAGAAGATTCGGATGTTCTAAAAATCTTTTGTCCAGCTGCTTCACATTATTTCGAGGATTGTTCAATTTTATGTTTCTAGGAAGCTATTAGATTCTTCACTCATTTGATGCCACCTAGCATCGTCTACGTCGATTTTTCCGTCTAGAGGTATTTTTCAAAATATTGATATTTCAAATTATGATGGTTCAACCTTTTTAACTCACAAAAATTAGTCTAATATACATTATACCCTATAAAGTTTGGTTTTGAATATTAAGTAGACAAACAATGTGCCACAAAAAGTATAAGGGAGTTAACGTACTATATAGATCAAATAAAGCATTTAATTTTTTTTATTTTTCAATGAACTTTTTTATAAAACATTATGTTTTTAATTATTAAATTTTAAATGCGTATTATTATTTTTTACAATAAATAACATAATATAATTCACATTTTAATTGATTTTATAATTATTACATGTTTAAAAATAAAATAAATACAAATCCGAATTACACATTGTTTATAACATTTCCCCCCTCCGAAAAAGCTTAACGAGTCATAACCAAATGCTAAATGCTCATTTGTCATCAAATAACAGTTGTAACTAAATGTTTCTTACTGTTTTTTATTAACTAAATGCTTCTTACTGTTTTTTATATTTTATAATAAAAAATTTACTAGCAACAATAAATAGTTATCAACAACCACCACAATAATTAAACGTAAAAACTGCACTAAACGGGCATAGAACTATTAGTTGATAAAAAAAAAAAGAAGCAAAAGACATTTGTTAAATAAGGTTATAAACATTTAGTAAATGTAGTATGAAGTTGGCTCCAAATTTGTTATTTGTCAGGTGTTATTAATCATACAAAAATATATAGGTAGCCAAACTGAGTGGTACAAATAAGTTTAACTGGTGACTGTTTAGTGTTTACTCGTTACCACCGTTGGATTAAATTGCACACCAATCCAATGATGAAAGTAAAGTAACTTTTATTTTCCAACAAAATTAATAGTAAAGGATTTATACACACAAAAAGATGGCAAAATTCTTCAGGTCCATTAATTAACCACAATAAAACAATCTACAGTTTATGAAACATAATCTCCATGTCTTCAATTTCCCATTGACAGATACCAAATAATCAAAGCAATTAATGGACACCTCAAAACAATAGAACAATATTCTACAACCTCTCTCTGCAAATACAGTATTATTTACCAGAACAAAGAGCTCAACTTAAACCCTTCTTCATCTAACTTCAAATGAAGGCAATTTCCTAAATTAGCAACTACTCCCACACTGGTAACATCCATTTCTATCTTCCAATAGAATACCACATAAACCATCACAGAAAATTGGCGTCCTTCAAAATTCTGAAAGAGAAAATTTTCCAGACAGATGATCTGATCTTTGCCTTCGAATATCATAGCAGCCGTAGTTTCCCAGTAACTGAATCCACTGCCGCTTTCAACCCTGCCAAAAATTTCAAAACTATTTTTCCGTTTTTTTCGAAGCCTCCCATAAAGGGGTCTCAGATTACAAGTATACAAGGAAAAGCAAATAAAACAAGCGCAGAATCAATAAGAATCGTAACACACCTGGCCCAACTGCAAGAACAGTCTTTGATCCAGCCGAAACCTGTGAAACACACACACAAACTTACAATTTCCGCTTTTCTAACAACTAGTAAGTGATGTTATAAAACCAACAAAAAAAACATACTTGTGTTCGGCCAGCATCTGCAACGACAAAAGTTGGAAGGCCAATGCCGTCAGCTGCTTCCTGCAGCTTATTCCTAATCACCGAAAAATGCAAACGAATGTTAAGATTTTTATAACATAATTGAGGCATTTTTTGTGGGTCTTACAAACTGCCTTAGAGAAATAAATTACATTTCTTGCTGATTCTTGCATGTAACAACTATTTTGGGCTGCCCACATTGCTCCCATCGATTCAACAGTGACCGATCGCTGCAAAATATTCAAACTTTATTTCATATGTATCTTCATTTTCCATCAAAAGTCTCGATTCTAGAATAATTCATTCAACTAAAAAACTCGAATGACCTTGAATACCAAACTCGTAAAAAAACATACCTTTGCATAAGCTCGGAATACATGCCAGTAGCAGCATCTGGAAACAAGACACAAGTAAATATATAGATTTGCTTAGGTTATTTTTGAAGTTGTCTTAAGAGTAACTTAAGAGTTGTTGGAATTTAACCATCTTACGAGCACATTGTGATGCGATCTTTCCTTGGCCCATCTTCAGATCCTGTCTCACAACTAAAACCTGTCACAACATGGAATTCGATTGGTTATCTTCGCCACGGTTCGAAAATCAAATTTAAATGAAGCCAACTGAAAGCAGTTGAGATTTATTTCACATGACTAGTTGGGAATTTCCGTTATGCAGAAAGAAAACATTGCATGTGCAATAGAATAATGCATTTGGCAAATTCAATTCAATACCATGGAATTGACTTTTCCATGGTATGCAGAAGTTTTTGTCCAACAGAGTACCGAAAAGTCGCATTTCTTGTTCGAGGATATATTCAAGCTACCAAAATGAAATGGTTATTATCAGATAGAACAAATACTTAAACTCGTACCAGTTTGAGCTCTTGGTCACCATTGTTAACTACCAAACTCTGTTGTTGAGACTTTCCAAATAAGAAATTCTTCTTCTTCTTGGATGAAACTTTTGAAGGATCTACCATATCCAGCAGCATACCAACAATGAAACCAATGACTAGGCCTGGAATGAAATTCTCTGCCCTGAAACTGTCTCGTAATCCTCCTTTATCCTGTTTCTGATTATAAACAGACAAGTTATTCAATTGAAAATTACGATAGGCCGTACAAGACACTCATTAGAGACTTGAGAGCTAGTAGTGGAAGCGTCTAAAATGAAGAAACTAACGAGATAGGGCTTTGCTTTGGAAAACGGAAGGATAAGCATGCGAGAAACAGTAGGATTAACCTTCTGAAAACATAATCAAAAGAAAATTGCGTTTAGCCACAAATGGCGCTTAGGTGTTGATTACCCAGATACTAGAAAAACATAATTTCAGCAGGAAAAGAAGAAATTGCCATGACTCAATTAGATAAAGTGTAAATTAAAAAGGAAAAAGGTAAATACCAGTACCTTGCTTGAAAGCTGGGATGATTTTCCAGAGGAACCCCACATAGTTATGGCGATTGTGAAGCAGGCAACTATGAACAATTGAGAAACTTATAAATGAGTATAATAAGAAACAAGATGATGATGATAGTCTATTCTGGAATGGGTTAACTGATAAAGAACATAAGGGCTTCCGGAACGATGTCGTTCTGGCTACCAGCAAATGGAGACTGAAGCCTCAACGTGAAAAATCATGTTTTAGGCGATCCTAATACATCCTGAATTCCCTGAACTTGTTCCTAAATTCCAGATTCCCCATGAACTTAGAAATGTTCTCAATACCCCTTTTGAATTTGTCTAAACGTTCTCCAACACCCCCTCAGTTCAACGTTGCAAGTTGTTTTAGTGGAATAACAAACATGAGCGCATTAATGAAAAAAAATTATTTAAACAAATTAAAAAAGAAATAGATATTTCAATGTTAATATTCTAACGTTACAAAAATCCAAATCCCTAAATCGTTCTTCATCTATTGAATAACCGAATTAGATTTCTCTTTCCAAACTTCTTCTTCTCTTATTCACGAATGAGGAATACGAAACCGACGAAACCATTTTTTTCGAAAGAAAAACTATGAAAACTTTAATAAAGGGAAGTTAAAATGTATTGAATTTTTATTTTTCTTTATTTGTATTTTATTAAATGATAGTTCAAATTTGAATTCTATTTATTAACTGAGATGGGAAACACGTGAAATGATTTTTTCAACTGAACATCCACGTCATAGCACGTTTTTTACAAATAGAAGACCAAACTTGATCAAATCAGATAGAGGGGGTGATGGAGTGCAGTTTAGACAAGTTCAGGGGGAAATTGAGAATATTTAGACAAGTTCAGGAGGGCATTAAGAACATTTCAAAGTTCAGGGGAGAATTCGAAATTTAGACACAAGTTCAGGGGGTTCAAGATGCATCAGGCCTTTTAAAGTAAAATGGAAAGTCATAATGGTGAAACCTCAAAGTCGATAAAGGTTGTTCTGGAAACTAAAATTATTTTTTTATTTTGAATAAATTATTTCTAGGAAATTTTGTGTACTTTATCCTTTATGAACATTAAATTATAATAGTGAAAATCTATTTAATTATTGTACAAAATAGTGACAACTCAGTCATAAACAAAGTAATCATAGAAAGCATCTAAAATCAGACGTAGGTTTTCTTGTAATATTTGTTTAACATGATATATTTGTAAACAAAACTTCGTATAAAGAAGTGTGTAAACTAGATAAATGATTTTTTTGTAATATAACATCTCACAATTAAAAAGTTAGGGTGGTTACAAACAAAATCACAAACCATAATAAATTTCAACATTAAATTCATGGTCTATCAACATCAACATCAACATCAACGTTCTTTAGTACAATTACATATTTTGTAGTTTAGATCAAATAAACATTTTCTCATATTTTATCCATTGCATCTACTTGTCATTTTCTCCCTGCCACCCTAGCTTCCGGCCACCCTAACCAATCTGACCACATTTATGCCCTCTACCACCACCTCAGCCTCCGGCACTTTCCAATTTCGTTGTCTTAGGTGCTACAAAGCAATTTTTACAATGTCTCTTTATCCACCACCCCTTCGTGTACATGCCCCTTGCAAACTCATCCTCTTCATTTGAATTCATGTTCCCGTTGTCTCCCTCGATAACCGGTGCCAGAATCTCCGATCCTTCATCGTTAGCCGCCTTCGTTGGTTGAATCGCTAGCAGACGAAGATTTCATCAGCTTTTCTTCGACGGATGAGATCCTGTGGAAAGAACGAGGAAAAAGTGAAGATAGAAGAAGGGACGGTATGCTTGATTTGCCTGTTTTGATGGAATCAGAGGGGGGCAGTGACATGTAAGAATGTAGACAACGAGGATTGTTTGATGAAATAGTCTATGTATTATATTATATTTCGCAATCAATCAATCTTTCTTTATTTTGGTCAAATGCATCAACATCCCCCTAAAGTTAACTTAGAAAACCGAATGACACCCTCAACTTTCAAAATGACCAGCTACTTCCTTTAACTTGGTAAAAATGCACCAGTTTGCTTATTCAATGCCACGTGGCAACTTCTGATGAGAGAGAAATAAAAAAATGACATATTTGAAAAGTCAAACCAACCAGATTCTGACACGTGACGTTGATGGGTTAATTAGTGCATTTTTACCAAGTTAAAGAGGTAATTGATCATTTTGGCCAAGTTAAGGGGGATAACGGATCCTTTTGAAACTTTTGAAAGTTGAGGATGACATCCAATTTTCTGAGCAACTTTAAAGGAGTATTGATGTATTATGCCTTTTAACTTCGCATCATGAACCAATCATCATGTTGCAAACATCGATCTTATAGAGACTAGGATGCAATTCATTCCATTCCAGAATCCCATCGGTAATTTAACATATCATATTGAAAAATATAGGTCATGTAGCGGCTGCGTAAACCACTTAGTTTGGCTTCCCGGAGTTCTGTTCCTAATATCCTATGTTATGTATCCTTAAATATGAGTTGCATACTATTGATTCCTAATAAAAAAACACACACACAACTGTTCAATAGTTAAACTTCTAATATTTTGGATTTCGTTTTTCCTCGGCTAATTTTAAAATTAAATTTTATTTGCATTCTAGACATACAACCAAGCAACAAATATTAATGGTTTTTATCAAATATTGAACTAGCAAGAAGCCAATGTACATATTAATTTCTGCAATGAAAACAAAAAGAAGACAAGGAGAGAAGATAATATCAACTGCGATCAATTAAAGCCAACCTTATGATACAAAAAAGGAACAAAACAATTACTACTATGTTCATCACAATAACTCTCTCTATACTTGCAATATTTGATATAAGAGAATATATATAAAGAATTTCTCGAGGAAAAAAAAAGAATATAAGAAACCAAGAAGCTCATATATTCATATAATACTGCGGAGAATAGACACCAAAAGAAGAATAGGAAAAAGCAAGGGCTGATGAACTATGTTGAACTTCACAAAAAATAAATGAATAAATAATAGTGTATCCCCACGCACCTTCGCCTAACAAAGCTTCGGAAGTTTCGTGTCTTCTTGATATCTTCCAATCCAGTTGTAATATCCTATTCAAGAGAAAAATGGAGTTGGCTGAGCACCTTTTGATGTACTATACAAAGTTGCTGCCACTTCACAAGGTACCAGCCCGAATGCCAGTTCATTTGAACAAAGCACCAAGCAACTTCTCTTATCAATCCTTTTTGCTTAGCACAACTAATATCAGAACATATATTTGCATAAACAATCCCTAACGTTGGTCATATGCAGCACTGAACCTCATAATTCTTAGGGTTAGTTTGAGATTGCTTTCCCAAGCTGTTGTCCCAAAAAACTCAATTTTCAAACTTTTCCAGGTTGCTGTCCCGAAAATCACTAAAAATCAATATCAAACAGACACTAGTTAATTAGTATTAAAAGTCAAAATCTTGTGTCTACTTCCAAAATGTGTTGTTCCATGAAATGTTTGAGAGTGGAGCTTTTCGAGACAGCAGCTGTGACAACAATCCCAAACAGGCCCTTAGTGTTTCTTAGGCAAGTTATAAGTTTTCTTGAGGAACTTTGATGCTGCTTCATCATTGCGACAACACAATACTCGGAGAATTGTGTTGGGTTCAGTAGGATCCCATTCTCCAGTAGTTGGCAGTAGTGGAAGTTTAGACCTAGCAGAAGACCCATATGCCTCCAATGTTACAAGTCTGAATCGCTCAATAATGCTCTCCGTATCACTTCTATAAAGGGGAAGAACACCTCGAACAGTAACCGAAAACTTATCGATCAATTCAGCAGGCAAGCCTTCACCATTGGCCCAAAATGTACCCTTTAGAGATTTGAAATCCTCCTCAATTATTTCATAATCCTGGAGTGTGAAGTTACGAGAAGGACCCCCAGCGAGCAAAACAAGCAAGAACCCATCAAAAGAGGCTCTCATTATGTCAGTAACAACACGAGTGCGAACTCTTTCATGCATGTTGTCTGCTATTGTAAACAAAATTCGATCGAGCTCCTGAACGAAAGGCTCGATTCTAGAAGTTAATGGCTCCCCAACATACAATCCATCCCATAGCACATGACTTAGATCATGAAAAACGACTTTATAAGCTAATGCCTCGCTGAGTATCTGAACCCCTTCCACGCAAGCGACAGGTGTCAGTTCAAATTTTTTCGCCAAGCCGTTTGAAAAGTCTTCTGTTTTAGCAGATTCGGAGTTTCGTAAATGAGTTATTATCCTCTTCTCCACAACTTCTAATTCTGACTTGATACGATGCAAGGTATTTATACGCAGACAAAGCTGAGGTGTCCCCAATGGATTATCCCCATTCATAGTTGCAACCTGAGGATTCTTCTTCTGAGGATTTGGTGACTTCTCTTTCTTTTTCCATTGAAATTTTGATTCTGTTGTACATCTAGTTAATGCTGGCAGAGTTGGTATATATGTATTCCTAGAACCTACAATTAAGAACAAAAGATATTAGTCGTTAGAATATGAAGAATCCAAAGCCATCAGCAAGTTACATGAGCTTTGAAAAGTTTACCACAGCCAGATATTGCCTTGGTTGCATAATATTGAAGACATCTATCGAGGCCAAACATCAAGTCAGGTAGCAATTCTGGATGCATTGGTATAGGCAGCTGAAAATATGCTTCCAAAGTTTCATCAATTATTCTCAGAACTTCAACAGCAGATGGAGCAAATCCTTCCTGGCTCGTTTCTGGTTTCCAGAGCTACAACCAATAGAAAAGCTGGTTAAAACCCCAGAGAAAAAACAATAACTACAAAAAGAAGATGATTCTATTGAAACGGGTCATTAGATGAGTGCTGGTAAGAAACAGGACACGTATGTAAGTTACAAAAGGCAAGAAACGAAGTTTTAAAAAATTTCTCTAGAGAACTTCAACCAAATCATGTAACCTGGACTACCAGTGTATTCAGCTTCTCTCAAGTCATGTTAAAGAAGCTATATTTTGATTGACCAAAGTCAAGAGTACCATGCAGAAATCAAACTTCACCATGCAAAACTTGTGCTGTTCTAAAATCTGATAATGCTGACAATTAACATAATGATTCCAATAATTGTTGGTTTAAGGATCTGAAACGTAGTTATACTATTCATATTAACCGGAAAACCAGACAAATTGACCGTTAGAAGAATAAACAATAAGTAGAAAGTGGATACTTCTTGCTGCAAATTTCTGTCAATCCACTGCTTTAACCTATCCAGCCTTTCTCTGATCCATCCTCTCACTAGATTAGCAATTACAGTTTCAGCTTCGTATGGTGGCATTTCACAGATTATTGCCTTTCCACCATCATCACAGTCCACTGAATCTTCCACAGCAATTTGCACAAGGTCCTTCTCCAGTTTATCTGCAGCTCTCAGAATTTGTACAGCATCAGGAGTTAATTCTATAATGCCAGATATAAACTGTCTCAGCTCATTGCTGTAGCATGCATGTAGTGTGGCCACAGCTACACCTGCTGCAAAAGGGTGCCATCTCTTTAGTATAGGACTGTACACTTGCTTCTCATTAACTGCAAGCTCGCCAACATCCTTCGCGAGGATTGCAAGAACAGGAAGAGGATTGGGCTGATGTTTTGATGCTCTCCTACTTGAATCTGCTTTCTCCATTCTCTATATAACATGACGATCAATCCAAATAGTTATGAATATATGGAAACAGATTCAATGATCTTATTTTCATACTTCATCGTTCTGTTTGAAAAGGGAGAACTTGAATATACACATAGTTGTTAGAGGTGCTAGGCACACAAAGGCGCAAGAGGGCTAGCCTTGCCCGAAGACGCGCCCAAAGTCAAGGCGAGCGCCTGAGGTACATCAGGTGCCAAAAATTTACAAAAAATATTTTTCTTACAAAGTGAATTTAGATGCAATAACATAACAAAAAAGAACTAAGAGAATTGTTAGAGGTACATATACATGTAAAATTGGCATATTATATATTAAGAATATATAGACTTGAATTAATTCAACCTTAAAATGAATTGAATTAGGAATATCTACACTTCATTTCTTTTATTAAAACTCTTAAAAGAGATGGAAAATATATTAAAGTAAGTTAAAACCATTAAATAGTATTGTTGAAGGTATATATATATGTAAATTTTACATGTTGTATTAAGAATATCCATATTTAGCCTTAAAAAGAATTGAATTAGGAATATCTAGCCTTAAATTATTATTTAAAACTCATAAAAATGGATGTAACAAACATAATTATGCAAAATTAAACCCCTTAGAATATAAGTGTCCGTGAGGCACGCCCGAGGCACGCCTAGGTGCTCTGAGGCGAACCTGTGAGGCGCTCAAAGGCGCACTTGAGGCACACCTGTTGGACACCACCCCGCCTGTGCTATGCCAAGGCTCCAAGGGTGGCGCCCTACGTCAGGCGCCTCGGGCGCGCCTTTAACAACTATGAATATACATTATCAAAACTAAGCCATGCTACACTAAATAAATCACTTAATCTAACTAGATTCCACAGCCTTTAAGAAAAGTCTCTGCAGAGCTGGTAGATCATATTTGCAATCAGGAAAATCAATATTCTTTTTCTAAGATTATTCATTAAATTATAAAAGAAAGAAGGTTTACAAAGAAGTAAAAAACACTTAAAATAGAAGCTATAGAGCTTTATGAAACATCTTCCTAAAAATCAGAAGTGTCGATCAAGAACCGGAGATTCTGAATGTACATTGAACTGTACCATAACACAGTCAAACAAAAATGCAATTTAGATAGGCTTTCATGCGATTGAGGCCACAGAGACACTGAGAATTACAGGTCTCAAATTTATAAGATCATATTTGAGAAGAAACACTTACTTGAGCAAATACAGTGCGTAATGATGATCTGATGTAGGTCTCAATCCTACTTCTAGCCACATCAACTTCACCTTTTCTCTTTCTGCGGTACTCATTGGATATATCCTCAACCAAAATCTTTGCAGCCAACATCCCCAGAGAAACAATGCTCTGCATGGCCTCAATATTTCCTCTATCAAATGTATCATGATATGCAAGGAGTCTTTTCTCCACCCAACCCAAAATGGAACTCAATGTAGAGCTTAAAATCTTGGAGTATTGTGGATCCTTTGTTGTCTTTGCATCTTTTGCAACTTCAGCCAGCTGACCATCAGCAGCATCCAGTAGCTCTGTTTCCTCTTGGCCAGTAGCAACAAAGCGATGAAACAAAACCCATGAAAAACATAGGTTGTGGAGCATCTGATTTATTCCGAGGATAGTCCAAGTCTTCTTTATATGTTCCATAAGTTCATCAACTTCCTCAACAATGGATGTTTCATCATTAACATCAAATAAAGCCTCCAATAGCATTTCATACATACGAAGGTTCAGTGGAATCCCGTCAGCCCAATGGCATATTTCAGAGATTGACCCATCAGATCTATTAGCAAGAGATGTAACAGCACTACGAAGCACTTGCATTGATTCATTATTTTTTCCACTTTCAATAGGCCTATCTAAAGCCCCATCTATAATTTGTTGCAGCCGCTGTGCAGTAAGATTTGACTTATCAAGTGGTACCCGTGGATGCAATAGAAGTCCAGCCTCCAAAACTTTCAGAGTTCTCTTCTGCCATGCTTCATACTCTTGTTGATCTACAAAATCTGAGAGTTTAAGCTGCTGTAATAGCTCTAATGGGAGAACAACCATCTCAATTCGCCTTCCTACCTGTGGTATTCATCATGTTAATGGCACAAATTATAGAGTGCAAAATTTATGAGCATCCAACACTAAGGCACAATTAATTCCAAGGAATTTCAGAATGAGAGGAAGGCATACCAGCAAACAATGCTTATTATTAGATACTTCAGAGAAGGAAGACTTAAAAAATGATGGAAAGACATATAGATACGGATATTACTGATTAAAAAAATCCAAAGCAAGCACATAGGCCACTAACAAAAGACAAAACACCAATCCTGACAACAAAACACACTGAATTTTTCAGCTTCGATTATTCAGATTTTATATAATTAGTCACCGGAAGTTAGTATAAAACGAAGATTTTGATTGTGATATAATAAGATGCTATAAGAAATCCAACTAGGGGGAAAATGAGAGAAAACTGAACAATCGCTTTTGTTAAATGAAGTTAAATTATTGTTTATTCCAACAGAAAGTGATCCATTATAAGGCGCACAACCGCAATCATCAGTACACAAAAATCTGCAACAATCAATGATATCGAAAAACCAAACCAGGTATATTCTACGGAAGCAACATCAGATAATAGACTAATATTAGAAATCATATAAAAGTCCATAAGTGGACCGATGAATAGCTGTGTAAACTTAAATTTGGTGAAATGAAATGAAACGTAAAATGAGAAAACCTGGCCAGCAGAAACTCGCACTAAAGCTCTCCTAATCCTCGAATCAATAATCTCGGGCACCCGCATTTGAGTTCTCATCAATTCTCCAACAGTCAAAGGCCGCCTGGACTTGGTCTGACCAGAGGCAGGGCTCTTCTTAGAAGGCGATTTGAGGCCCAAAGCTTTCTTCATCTTACTAGCAGCGGCGGAAGTGAGAGAGCGCTGCAACGCAGGAGAATTAGGAGAGGCATTTTGAACGGGAGAATCGGAGCTAGAAATGTAGGTGAGCGCTTTGCCGGCGGAAGTACGGGAGACAGCGACGAAGATCTCGTAGGCGGTGGCACGGAGGTCGGAATCGGAGAGTTGAGAGGCGAGTTGGCCAAATGGAGAGTCCAGATCGGTGGAGGTGAGCCTAGAAGACGTCCGGCGAGGAGTTTGTAGGGTCGGTGGAGTTGAGACTAAGGACAGGTCTCTGAAGAGAGAAGCCATTCTCTCTCTTCTGTGGTGATGCACTGACTACAGGGAAAAGAGCAGAGAAGAAGGACGGGAATTTAATGTTTCTTTTATTTATTTGTTCTGTACAGATGGTGTGAACTGTACGCGCTAGCTACAGCAGTGGTCCTCCTCAGTTTGTTGCTATAACAGTAAAATGTCCATAATTATTTTGCTTTTTAATAATTAATTCTCTTCTATGTCAATTTAATTTGTTGATTGTGATCATGGTTGTTGAGTTTCTGGTTTTTATTAAAATAAATAAATTGCGTAAATGTGTTTATATTATTAAGTTGTACTAAAAAAATTTTTACCTCACCTTTGATGTAATTTGAATTTGTGAATTTTAAAGTCACAAATTTAATTTTACTATTAGGTTGAAACATCAACCACCTTAAATTTTTGATTTCCTGTTTGCTAATTTGTTGATTAAACAGACAATGTTATTTCTCAAATTATATAAATCTAGTAAAGACTCGTAATATTAGAAAAAATTTGTTTTTACATTTTTTTTGTTTCTACATGGGCTGATTTTATTTACGCAAATGAATTAATAAATAAATTAAACTAGGCAACGGAATTTAATTTTATTGATTTTGTTTTTTTTTAAATTTGGATTTGCAAATTCTAACGAATTATGTTGGATTTGTTCAAAGTAGGTTGAATTTCATAGAATTCATTTTTATTAATTTTTTTATAAAATTTGTATTATTTGAACTTACATTATGTGAAAAGAAAAATATTCGACAAATTCCAAATGTGACTTGAATCTGAAGTCTATAACTTTCTGCTTAACTGTTAAGTCAAGACCTCAATCATACCAATGATTTGAAATTCAATTCTTTTATATTTTAAGTACAGAAAATTTGAATTTAAAAATGAATTTCCTGAAATTCCATGGAATTCATTTTTATTCCAACCACGAATATTATAGGGCAAAGTTTAAAAACATATCCTATGATTTGATCCATTTGCGAAAAGGTTCCTGTGGAATTTTTTTTTTTTTTTTGCAAAAACATGCTCAAGGTTCCAAATATTAGCAAAAGACAACTTATTCTTAGGCTACGTCTAAAAATCTTACGAGGCAAGGGGAAAAGTCGGTAGAGGCGAATACACATATTGGGAAGTGGGGTTCATAGATCCCACTTTTTCAAAAAATTATTTAAGAAATTGTATATAAGTTATAATTTGAACACCATAAAAATAAGTATTTGGACCCCATATATTATAAATTGGTTGATGAATATGCTTTTATTCAAGTAAAATAGTCCAATAATAGAAAGATTATTTACATCTATTTCTTTATTTCTTTACTATTACGAATTTTTATATGAAAACTTCTTTACATGTATTTAAATTTTAAAATTTTTTTAAATAAGTTTTCTAACTCCATGAAAATATAATCCTCGATTCGCAAAGTTGGTAAACCCAAAATTAGGCCTCTGTAAAAGCCAAAAATATCAGAATCGCTTTGTTTAATTCTCCTCCTTCGTAACCTTTACAATTCCCCTACTTCTGCAGATGATAAAAATAAAAAATTTGTTGTTTATTTAAACGAAAGATGTGATTTAGCGTTATGAATCTTCCTAGTTGGCGGTTTAAGAAAAATATTCTCAAATAATTTGAAAGAAGAAAATCGTACAGTACAAGATTGGACAAGTAAACTTTATCTTCTAAGATTTCTCTTTGACTTCGTTTTCCTTTGCATTTCTCCCAATAACAAATTAGAGTTTTATAAAGAATTATTGTTGTGTAAAAAATTTGAAAAAATCTATTCCTGTAACATTATTTACTTGTAAGCAAAGGTCTTATTGTGTTAGTAAAGTGTTTGCATTAGGGTGTGATATTGTAATGGTTTAGGGTTTTTTTTTGGGTTGAAACGGGTTACATGCAAGTGCAAGGAATTTGTTGTTATAACTAGTTTTTTACTCCTTTATCAGTATAATAATGAAGTTTAAATGATTTAATTCACAAAGTTTGATTTTTATTATTTTCCATTTTGCATTCAGGTGGTTGATAGTTAGTATTAGTGCACAAAATGGAATCATATGATATTATGATACATCATGGTGGATACTGGTCCGTAAAATGGGATAATGAAGAAGATCAGATAGAGTATGTAGGTGTGAGATTACTATGTGTAGGCCAAATTTAGATAAATTTGGGGGTTTCTATTCAGATTAAATGGCTACGAAATTGGAATCGATACAAGAAGGGGTGCATGATTTGGTTCAAGAGGGATTTATCAATGTGCTGTCTATGTGAAGGTAAATGTAAAACTTCCAAGAGTTAGGGCAAATCCTTCTGCAATGGAACCTCAGGTATAAACTTGTGTTTTATATTGTAGTGTTTTTTATGTTATTATAATTGTATTCTCTATGTTCATGTATAAATGTGTTGTCTATGTCATGTTTTGCGGAAGTATTGTTTATGTTCATGTATTGCGGAAGTATTGTCTGTGTTCACGTATTGCTGAAGATTGTGTGTTATTTTATGTTATTGTATACACTAACACTAAAAATGTGACAATTGATACAAGGGGTAGAGGTACAAATGCTACTTCAAATTAGGGATGGCAATGGGCCGGATCTGGATCTGATCTAGATCCATATTTTCATCATTTCAAGGCTGGCACAAGGTAAATGATGCTTGTATCAGCGTTGAAACGATGAAAATATGGGTCCAGATCAGATCTAGATCCGGCCCATTGCCATCCCTACTTCAAATGCATCTTCATCACCCTCAATGATGCCACCTGCATCATCTATGTCTCCTATCTTCCACCCAATTACGATGCTCAAACTGTATTTGCTGCTTAAAAAATGAAGAGAGAATTTGTTGCTATTGCATCTTCTGCATATAAAAATCTTGTAAGAGCAGCAAACTTGCCGGAAATGGCGATTAGGATGGGAAATATCACAAACAAAACAACAAAATAGTTCATTATGATATTTGTGTATTTTGTCTTTTCAACCATGTACTTGATAGTAGTACTTTGTGTACAAGCTGGTACTTTTTTATGTTTTGGCTAAAAATATTACAATTTGGCTAATAACATTGCCATTTTGTGTTTTGGCTATTAGCTTTGCCATTTTGAGTTTTGGTTATTAACTTTTGTTGCACCTAAGTTAATAGTACTTCACAGTACTTAAACATTTTGGAAATAACAAATTGTCTAGGATAGTGATATTAATTGATTATTAAGTATACTCTTAATTAATGAAGCTTACTTGAGTTTGTTTAAAGGAAAACAACTTAGTGTGCTAAGTTATTAATTAAGTTACGGCTTAGAGTAAGAAAAGCTGAGTTAAGCTTAGTATTATATAGTTTATAAGATATTTACTCAGCTGTGCTAAGTCATCTTTTTAAGATAAAAGCTGAGTTACTTTGACACTTAGAGAGTTAAACGACACACATGCTACTAACGGATTCTGTGAGAAACATAATATCTCTTTGATGCTTTTCAAGAGAAAAGGAGTTGAAATTAAAGAAGATATTCTAGTGGTCCTCACAAACAAAAGGTGTCAGTACGGAATGTTGGAGATTCCTCACTAAATTCCAAGGCAAAAGGAATCCTTTGACATGCACCGCTTCTCAGTGTCTCCGCACTTCAACGTTTTGAAATATCTATCTCTAAACGTCCTGGAATTTGTCTCAAACGGGAAAATTCAAAAGATTTGAAGAGAAGAGATATTGAAGAATTGTCAAGACTAATTCCAAGACCTTCAAGTATAAATAGAAGACTGGAGCAAATGTTCAAACTTGGTGAATCACCTCGAATTTCTTTAAAAGCTGAAACTTTATTCAAATTACTCACAGCTTCAAGAAATTCCAATTCAAGAAATCAGCAAAAATAAAGTGTCAACATCTATTTGTAATAGAGAGAATAACACTTAAGATTTAACATTGTAAAGGATTCAACATTTCTATAAGTTGAATTTCTCTGTTTGCTACTTTAATTGATAAATCTGAGTATCAGTTTTGGAAGGGTACCTAAACTGAGTTTGAGAGGTAGTTAGAAAGGAGGGCACTTTATGTAATCTCTTGTACCCGCTGTAAAGGCTTCTCCGCCTAAGGAAAAAACAAATCAATAGTGGATTTAAGCTTAGAAAGGAATCCGGGGAGTGGAGGTAGGCTAGGGGCCGAACCAGGATAAATATCAGGAGTAGAAGTTCTAACCTTATTTATCTGCATTTATTGCGTACTATCTCATTCATCATTCTTTCTATCTCACTTGTTTTACTTGAAAACCAATCCAAGCTGAGTAGAGTACTCAACAAGAGATTGAAGATAAACTGTGCCAGCAAAGCTGAGCAGTTTATAGTTTTTAGACCCAGCTCAGCATGAGATACTCAGCACGCATATAAAAATTTAACTTGGTTAAAGAATTTTATAAATATCAAAAGGTAACCAAGAACTGCATTCACCCCCCTCTATTGTTATATTAAGTTGTTTAGGTCCAACAAGTGATATCAGAGCAGTGCTCAGCTTATAGACTAATCATCTTTGAGTTAAAGATTCATAAATGATTTACAACAATTTCAGTTTTGGCTCTAACAAACAGTACTCCTTCAGGAGGGAATGTCTGTAACTAGGCCACCATTATTTGATGGTAATTAATACACGTTTTGGAAAAATCACATGAAAAATTTTATACAATCTCAAAGCATGCAGGCATGGCTCACTATTGAGCTTTGCCCATAAATTCTTACCGTGGTTAGGAATGGGCAACATGTTCTAGTCGATTTAGAAGACTATGATGATGCTGACTTAAGGTTTCTTAAAGAGAATGTCGTAGCCATTAATTACTTACATTGTGCACTAGATCTTACAGAGTTCAATAGGGTCTCGGGCTACGAGACAGCATATGAAATCTATAAGAAGCTGGAGATTACCTACAAGGGGACTGACTAGGTCAAGGAGTCGAAGATCAATCTCATGCTGAGAGAGTATGAGATGTTCCAGATGGGCGCTAGAGAGGGTATTCAGGCTATGAATACCAAGTTCATTAACATCGTTAATGAATTGAAGAAGCTTGGCAAGGAATTCACTGAAGAGGAGCTGATGAAGAAGATTCTACGCACTCTTACCTTAGAGTGGGATGCCAAGAAGAGTGCATCGAGGAGGCTTATGATCTTAAGACCTACATCTATGATGAGCTAATAGGCATCTTGCTGACTCAAGAGATGAACTTGAGGAAATATACAGATGGCTCTAAAAGGAGTAGAGGCAAGGAGAGAGGGGGTAAAGTCATTGTCCTGAAAGCTGATTCCTATGATGAATCCATCAGCTGTGATTCTAATGAGCAAATGGCCCTTCTGACTAGGCGTTTCAAACCCTTAGTGAAGAAGGATGGGAAGTTCAACAAGAAGAAGTTTCTTGCTAAAAATAAGTAACCTCAGCACCGGCGAGGAGCTGAGGAAGGACTCAAGAAAGAACATAATAAAGATATTAAATGCTTTGGTTGTGGAGAGAAAGGCCATATCCAGTTTAGTTGTCCAAAGACCACGAAGGATAGACAGAAGAAGAGGTTCACAAAGAAGAATGAGGCACTTGTTGCTACCTGGAGCGATTCAGAAGAATCTTCTTTCTCCGATGAAGAAGTAACTGATTTCGTCAATCTTTACTTGATGGCCATTGAGAATGAAAGGGGTGAAGGCTTAGCATCTACTTCAAATAGAAGTCAAACAGCTGCTGACTTTGAAGTTGAGTGCAAGAAAGGGAAATCCCCTCAAACTGAGGTGCATCCTGAAATCCCTTTGTCAATAGAAGAGTTCACCCAAATACTCTTTGATGTCATGAAGCTGACTAACAAGTCAGGGAAAAACATCAAAGAGCTAGTGAGTGAAGACCAGGAAGACACTATTGCTTCCTTGTCCCTTAATATCCGCTTTCTTCAAGAAAAAGCTGAGTATCAAGAATGTAATATCAACAAGCTCACTAAGCAATTGGATGAGTTGACTGCTGAGATAACAACTTTAAAGAAGGAACGGTTCCTCCTCTAGCCAACAGTCAAACTTCAAGTAACCAAACTCGCAATTCTAAGAGGAATAATTCCTCTAAACAGAAGAAAGCGAACCCAAAGCAAAAATGACGTGTGGTTTTTGTGGGAAAGCTTGAATTGCTACAGTTTTTGTAGGCATAAAAATGACTATTATGACAATACGACATGAGTAACTTAAAAACTACTAAGGCTCTGTTTTTTTTAACTTGAACTGAACATACTGAAACTGAACTGAAACTTATTATTCTGAAACTGATAATACTGAAACTTAATTGACTAATTATTATTTTTATCAATAATAACAACATTACCTTGTAACTTTATAATATTATTGTTTTGTTTCATGAATTTTATTATGATATTTTGTTGGATCCTTAACTTTTTTAGTATTAACAAAAACCACACTTTGTAATATTATTTTGGGACAAATGTAGTTTGATTAAAAAGACTACAAAATGAAAAAAGTAATTAAGTTAGCAGTGTAGAATTTTTTTGTACAACAAATTTGGGAGATGAACCAAAGCAATATCCAACATGTCGATGAGGATAGTGAAAATGACGACATGGACGAAGATTGAATTAGAAAAATTAACCTAACCATGAATTATAATATTGTAATATTTCTCAATTATA